>JAGFPH010005201.1:16447-30194 GCA_018207615.1 Philaenus spumarius
GATACTAGGGTAAACCCCTGAGTGCTCCGCACACCAACCCCGTTGGAACCTTCTATACATATAATCATGTTAGGGTTTCTTTATAATAAAGTTGTAGGATTAATAATAACCCCACAGCTAAGATGGTAAATAATGTTAAATGTTCAAATAAATTATTTCCATATTTTATAACAACAGTGATAATAAAGGTTAAAAGAACCAGCAAGGCTCAGGTCTACATTTAAAAAAAACCTAACTTAATAGTTAGAAATACAAATAATTGCTTCAAAGTTTGAAATCAGTTGTTAATGGAAATCAGCTGTTTGATCTGTTAAGTTATTGAAGTGGTTGCTATGGTAATAAATGTAAATACATGTGTTGGTTCATCAGTCTACGCCGAACCTAAGATTTTTTACCGACTAAATTTACAAATATTGAAATAAAAATGTTTTTATCAAAATGAATTATATATAGCCTATGTTACTCAGGTAACATAGGCTATAATTCATTTTGATAAAAACATTTTTATTTCAATATTTGTAAATTTAGTCGGTAAAAAATCTTCCCCGATTTAGTCGGTAAATTTGTAACTACCCCTGAGGGTAGTGCAGCTTTTTATTAGTAAAACTATTTTTTCTATCAGTTCAGTAGTTCCAGAGATTACCCCCTACATAAAAACAAACAAGCAAATTTTACCTCTTTATAATATTAGTATACAGTAGACTCCCGATTATCCGCGATAATGGGTGGCTGAACTTTCGTGTATAATCGAAATCGCGGATAATTCGAAACTAACCTAAAATGCCCTAGAAATAGTTCAAAATGACCGTAGAACTAAAATAAGTGCTTAATTAATCTTTACAAAAGGTTCAGGTAATAACAATTAATTTAAATATGCACAGTTACGTACCTTTATATGTTGGAAAAATTACATAGTTTCACACACACTATTTACATATTTACAAAGAACAAAAACAAAAACAGTCCAGTACATAACTACTAAAGTACTACTGTTGTCAAAATGCACTTTCAATATCAATCTCTATCAGCATGGAGTAAAAAAGTCCTTTATTGACGGGGGTGGGAATAGTCCCGTTATGAAGGTTATATGCTTACTGTATTGTCTTTGAGGTGGCGCTACAGTCTGCGCGCGAGATAATGGGCCTTCACTCGCTAAACTTTGTTCGCCGTAGTATCGCATTTGGGTTATTTTACATATTTAATTTGTATTTTTTTGGCGATCGCGGTATTTTTTGGCGATCGCGGTTAAGCCGCAACGCGGGTAATCCACTCGTGGATAATCGGGGTTCTACTGTAGTTGAAAACGATTTTTGAAATATTGCTAATCTTGGGTTTAGCAATACTTAATTAAATGTATTCTTTAAATTGGGTGTTGTTAATCTTCCAGTTTGTTTTCTGATCCCCACACCGCCTGAAAGGAAAATTTTCCAAATAAATGAAGAAGTCGCACTTTCATAATGTGTCCTCCTTTTCATTATTTTAATAAATCTTTTTTGTAACATTACTAATGGTTTTACAGGAGTGAGACAACTGACTCCTTATGATGATAATTCAGATTCCAACTTTGCTTTATAAGGGAGTAGTAAATAATTTTTATTAAATTTAATTTGAAAATTTAACTATAAAATTACAAGAAAGAAACAAAACAAGAAAGAAACAAAAATCCAATTCCATCAATTACAAGATGTTTGCCAAGATTAATGGTGTCGTCTAACACTGGTAAGGTTACGCCAATACCATTAATTAAGATAAATTACCTTTTGCAGTGGTCCAATTCAATTTGGCCAGGTAGTAGGATACTAATAATGAATTCAGTAATATAATTCTTAAACATAGTGTGACTAAAGGTTCGTGGGTATTTCTATAGTTAGTTCAATTTTGGTATACAGTAGAGTAAAGCGGCAATTATCCCAATTAATTCTTACTGTAGCCAGTCTTGACAACAAAATATTAAGAAAATAGAAAACAACGTAAAAAATGGATAAAATATTAAAAAATGATGTAATTTTTAACAAAAGAACCTTTTAGATATACAAAACAAGAGCTTTTTAAAAGATATTTTCATGATAAAAGTCCCGAAGACGTTTCAAGGCCAAAAGTTGTAATGTGTCGCATTCATCCTATCTCTCGTACCACCTCAAAGCTATTTCTAGTGTTTTTCGATTTAAACTAGGAATTGTTACACTATCATCATATTCCTTATCATTTTCTTAATCATAGCTAAGAGATCCATTGTCTTTATTTGAGGGGTGGATTGTAGCGATCCTGTCATCCGATTGAAAACACTGAACAAATTTAAATAACTGCAATATTTTCAACGATCCTGTTAGTTGGCAATTGGGGTTCGGATAATCGACACTTTACTATACTTTGTTAGTGGGACTTGTAATTATAACAATAAAATGATTTACCTTGACTTCTTTATGTGAGAGAAGTGGAATAAGGTTTGGCACAACACCACTGTCTATAACCATCTGTATCTGTGCATTTCCACCATCTGTTAAATAGCTAAGAGCCCACACTGTGTCTACCAGAATCTGCAACAACAAAAACAATTAAAATTTCAAATTAACTACTAACAAATTATCAACCGTTTAGACCAAAATTGTCTCTTCACCTTCCTCTGGTAAAAAATCCTATTAAATTATTTCGAAAACCCTAATCAATACTCAAATGTAACAAATTCAAAACTAATTTTCCATAACTTTTAAGGCGACAAACTGGAATTTCCATTTTTCCAACTACAGAAATATTCATGATTTTCATTCTGGAATCAAACCAGGGTCCTTAGGTTCAAAGTCAGATATGTATGCTAACCTCCTCAGCGATTTAGGCTTCACCATTTTTAATTATAATTATTTTATATTACTAAAGATCAGAGTATCTACCATGCTAAAAATTTTTATTTTTGAGGCTTTTTTTATACCAACAAACAAGTTGACTAAGCCTCGCCGCAGTTGTGAATTGAGTAGTCTGTGACAACTCTACTTGTATTGAATATTTCACCCACTAAAAATCATCTAATCGCAATAAAACAAAAAACCATTCGAAAGGAAATAATTTAAACTTTATATTTTGTATTTACAAATTTGTTCAAAAACAAAACGTATATTTACATATGTAATCATCTTTTTAAAATTGTAGTTTACTAAAAAACTAATGCAGCGCGAGAAAACACAATGAAATTACTAAACTTTGTCACTTCTCTAAGGCTCAATATCGTTCGACAGAATTCAATACAGTTCAATTCTATGATTTATTCTCTACACTTTGTTATAATATTTCATTTTTGGGCAAAGCATATATTCCTAAATTACTCCCCCTTTTGAAATTGACATATGCCTAAAGTTGAACTTTTTTCTTCAGTTGCAGAACATTTTTTTGTTTCTTGAGCTAATAACTTCGAAAATTTTACATCAATCAACTTTTTACTCTCATATATGAATTCTTTGAACCTTTCTCTACAAAAAAGCTATGGAACACTTTTGGATTGAGGAATAATTACTATGTTTGGTGAATTTTGAAAAAAATATGCTTGCAACACACACCGAAATGGCGTGACATTGCAAAAATTTGCATAAACAGTTGAAGGGTTAAATATCTACAGCCAAATCGTAAGTTTATAACACAGATACCATAAAAACACAGGTTAAAAATTCTTGGACACTATTAATTACAATGCATAGATGAGAAGTTAAGTAAATCTGAACGGTTCATAAAAGATTTGTTTTCTTCCTCACTGCTACAAGACAAGCGAGCTAGCAAGGTTCTCAGTCTGGTTGATATCAATTCTATAATGTAAATAATGATTAAATGAACGGTTCTTTCAAATGAACAAAACCAACCGAACTGAATCTTTAAAATGATAAAACTTTGCATCAGTAGTAATTAGAATAGACACATTTTACACTGGTTTTCAATAATATAATAAAATACAATCTTACCAACATTAAGCAAATGAGAGATAAAACAGGACATTCAGGTTTTGTCTGACAAAAATTATAAATAAGTTAGCGAAACCCAACAAAAAATGGTGTCTTTTTGAAGACTGAAATATACATAGACTATTAGCCGAACTACCTGGCGATGCTCTTTTTTCAAGATGTTACATTTTACTTTAGATTGTAACTGATATTTAATAAAACTATCTAACATATAACGTACGAATGAAGTATTTAATTATAAATATTATTGGCAAAAGGAAGTGCAAAATGAGCAAGGAGTATAATCCTGGTGTTGTGGCATTGCCTGTATTTCAAGTTAAATATGAATGGCATCTGTGTCCATCCAGTTAGTGCTCAGTTTACTAAATGCCAATTTCAAATTAAACGCGGATAAAATTTTCCCACTGATAACTAATGTGACTGACAGTGACTTAGCATTTCTTTCATTATCTGCAAAAGAAGTAGTGGCAAAGTTGAGAAACAAATGTTCATGTCGTCAGCAATCTCTCTGCTGGCTGCTGCATAATAATTCCGAGAACTTTTAAACTTAAGTGATATAAATTCACCTTTAATAGTACTAAAAATAATTAAATATGCTTTAGATTTAAAAGTAGTGACTGATTTTGGTGATGGGCTATTTCAATAACTTTTATTCAAAGATTTTCAATTTTAACATGAATCAGTCGCGAACCGTTCGTTGAAAAGTGCGCACTGACCGATACCAGGTTTTTTAAATTTTGTTTAACTGTTTTAACTTTTGTAAACGTAAATAATATATATACGTTTACACATATTATGTGGATTTGTGTAAATGTATTTTTTAATGTATTGTTATATGTAGACTATATTCACGATTATTTTAAATATTAACGACCTCCATATGGAACGATTCCTAAAAAATACAAATAACACGATATATATGATCTGATGATAGGCTCACGCAGCTCAAGACTGCAGTAATGATTAAAACCAACAGTGGATTAGTGTGACGTACCGGAAAAAAGGTAACGTAAATATATTCAAATATTTTGTTTTATTTTGTTATTTGAATATTTCTGAATTATTAGAACAAACTATTGCGTGTATTATTATTAAGCCATAAGCTATTTGAATAACTATGCAATCAAATTTGAGAAATGCTATGCCATTAACAAATCTCAACACCGTTTTTGGGAGATATTCGAATAATTTGATTTGTAATAATAGTTTTAGACTATTAGAAAAAAATTGTCTTTATTCTTTTCGTTTAGTAAAATATTTTTGCTACCTATATAAAATATAATATATTATATTAATTAGATATTTTCATAAGCACTTAATTAGTTTTGAGTAGTTAACAGCTGTTTCACCTTATTTTTCAGGCATCATCAGAACTCGAATAAAAACACTTTTTTACACCAATTAACGACATTAACTAACATATATATATAAATAAATATCCTTATTCATATTATTCTTATAATGATTACTAAAATACAAATACATACATTAAGGTAATATAGGTAATCGTGAGTAAATACGTCTAAATAAAAAATAGAATCAAGTTTATTGCGAAAATTTTTTTTATTTTTTGGCAAACATATCTTTATTAATCCCAATTCAAATTGTATTTGTTTGCAGAAATTACTATACCTCTGTAAGCAATATATTTCACATATTAATATATATTCCATTTATAATTTTATTTACAAGGAAGTTAAAAAAATATATCCGCCTTTATATTGCACGCCTATACTTAACAGTACCAGAAATGAATAATTCAAACAAATTCTTCATTGGCCGAGGTAATTATTCAAATACATGTCAAAGTGTTGGATCTGTGTATATAAATCATTTGGTTTCTACTCAAATACATTTTTTTAATTAGAATAAAATATTCAATTAGTATAACTATTTCACTATCCCATCAGCATCACTAACATGTTTGTCACTTTTTTTTAAAATATAATTTATTTTAAAATTTAAAACATAAAAGTACACTGAAAACTCGTTTATCCGAAATTGATGGCACCAGACCCTTTCCGGATAACCGATTTTAGTGTTTTTTATCATTAATAGGCCCCTACAGTTTTAAGGAAAAATCTAATAATTTGTGGTATAAAATTACAGAAACAATAAAATTATTTAATTTGTGTTACATTTAAACAACTGAACAACTCAAATTTAGATTTTTTATAATAAAATAACAAAATATTTACAGTATTAAATAATTTTTTTTTTTATTTCCAGATAAACGAATTTCGGATGAACGAGGTTTTAGTGTAATAACGATTAAAGCAAGAGAAGGCCAATATAAATGTGTTAGAACAAACAAACATTATCAACAATACACTGGACTTACATTAATGTCCGTATGATGGATGAGGATATTAAGTGCTGGCAGAATCTCGCTGATCGTTTGCACATGCGGTGGCGGATCTTTGTTACGACATAAGTTTACAATTACCCATGTGACATTTCGCAGAAAAGATATTGGAATACACGGTTTGATGAATGTTAACAATGGTCTGACAACTCCCAAATTTATTACATAGTCCCTTAGTGCTGGTCCATCTCCAATTATGTTACCTGTTAAGATAATATAAGGAAACAATGTTAATCAATAGATTTGTATTTATTTCATTCAAGACAAATATGACTGTGAGCCGTGCTACAAATATTTAACAACAATACAGGTTGTTTCAGAACTCTCTACCAATACGTTCTGGTATTGTTTCAAAGACAATCTATACTAATCTATATAAATATAAAGTAAAATTTGTTTGTTTGTATGTAGGGAGTAGTAATCTCTGGAACTACTGAACCAATTGAAAAAATAGTTTTACTAATGAAAAGCTAGACTATCCCTGAGTAACATAGGCTATAATTCATTTTGATAAAAACATTTTTATTTCAATATTTGAAAAGTTAGTCAAAAATTCTTAGGTTAGGCCTAGACTGATGAATTACCATAGCAACCAATTATATAAAATAACAGATAAAACAGCTGTTTGATAATATTTCCATCAACACCTGATTTCACACTTTGAAGTAACTATTTGTATTTCTAACTTTTAGGTTAGGTTTTTATTAAAGTGTAGACCTGAGCCTTGCTGGTTCTTTTAACCTTTATTATGACTGCTGTTATAAAATATAAGAAATAATATGATTTGAACATTTAACTTTATTTACCATCTTAGCTTTGGGGTTGTTATTAATCCTACACCTTTATTGTAAAGAAAACATAACATGATTATGTGTATATAAGGTTCCAACGGAGTTGGCGTGCGGAGCACGTAGGGGTTTCCCCTAGTTTAGTAATTATCCTAACTTTTCAATTAGCAGATATTTTGTATCAAATTACAACAGTACACACAGATGTTTTCAATGTTAAGAAGAAGAAATTGGAACACAAAGAAAATTTTCAGATTACTTTGTTGGGATTGATCAGAGGATTTGTGAAATGTTATTTTTTATGTAGTCGTTTAGTCGTTCAGTCTTGCCCTATTTTGTGGATTGGATGTGGGAATTTCAGAATTTGTGATAAGTTATAATGTGACTTTATTGATAAATGAAACATTGACAAGTGAATATTTTAATCAAATCTAGCACCCGACCCCAAGATCATAATGGTAAATGCTAGGATATAATTTTATAAATTAAATAATACCATATACATTTTTATATAAAAAATAAATTGATATAGGCCTAAGTTAAAATTGTGTAGGCCTACAGTTTTTTTACCACAAAGACCAAACTACAAAAACCAATACATTTTCCCCAACTACCTAATTTAAAATGGTGGCTGTTTAAAATCACAGTAACTATATGCTTTACAAAAAAGTAAAAATTTGTCATATGAACAAAATTGTTTTTTGTATTTTTCTGTTGGTCTAAGGATAAATGAGTTACACAATCTTGAATTAGGTGGTTAGAAAAAATATATTTTTTTATTTTATTTTGGCCTACATTTTATCAACATATTGTTGAGAGAGTTCTGAAACAACCTGTATAAAATAATTAAACAATTACTGCAAACGCAAACATATCATGAATTACAAAAGTTTAGTGTTTTTAACACTGAATATAGTTACAGTTTGATAGCTCGTGCATCACTAAAGATAACGACATTGTCGTTGAAAAGCATTTGAGTAACAAATATATTAGTTGTCAGATTGTGTTCATTTTATTCCAATAGTAATATAACTAATGAAAAATTTAAATTAAATTTGGAAGGGCATACAATTTTATTATCCATTGCCTTCTTTTCCCACCTTTTATATAAATATTTAGTTTTCAATCATATATAAAGGGCTGAGAAGCCAAGGGGTGAACAAGTAAAATTTTTTGAATAATGAATTTCAAAACATTTTGAAATGTTTGTGGCCAAGGAATTTAACTAAATCTATCATGTGCTGAGATCTAGTGGTGAAAAAAACTGCTTCGTAGAAGAGCTGTTTGGCTTAGAAGCCAAGGGATTCATGTGATCCAAGTCGCTTTACTTCACATAGGTAATTTACTTGTAACCTATGTTTTATTACATAACTTCTAATTCCTGTTAACACGTTCCCTACTACGCAAATTTCGTATTTCCTATGCTAGGAAGTGACCTTTTATTTTTTATATTTATATAGCCTAAATGAGTAGAAATTACTTTATTTTTTATTTTTGAACTTTTCTACGTAATAATCACTAACATTTTAAAGCGGACGCACATGTGCGTCCATAGCACATAGGTTTAAAATTGGCGTGCGAAGCACGCAATGCTCTGTGTATTGAAAATTCTACCAATACGAGGGGTTGGCGTGCAATGCACTGTGCGTCGGCCGTTTCTTATAGTGTTCAGTGTCAAGTGCACATATGCGTCCTTAGCAGTGAACGTGTTAACAGCCCAGGGATACAAGTGACAACTTTGATTAAATATTGGCTGACAACAAAGAATAAGAAAATGAAATTAATCTTTGTTATTATGGAACCTGGCAATTAAAAAGTATACTAGTTTTAGTGATCATGGTTTTACCTGGATTTGATTATAACAGTTTAATTTTAAACTGAGTTTTCTCAAAACCAACTTCGCTACACTTACACCCCTTGGCTTCTCAGACCTTCATATATTATTAGTATAGTAAACCAATAAAAAAAAAAAAATAACAAAAATTACCTAATGCCCAAACTGCTTGTTCACAGACAGTTTGATGTGACGATAATAACAGCTGTAAAAATAGAGGTACAGCTCCTGCTGCAACGACAGCTTGTGTCTGTGCCGATGTTCCACTAGCGATGTTCGTCAAAGCCCATGCTGCTTCAAACTGCAATGCTGGGCTGTGGAATGAATTTTAATTAAAAAAAGGCTGTGTTTATTTTGTATAGACAATGTTAGTAAAATGGGAAACTCCGGAACAAGAACCAGACAGCTCCATTTTCTAAACTTTTAGGAAAAAAAACATTTAACATAATAAAATTGTATTGCAATAAAATTTTGTTTATTCATGATTTGAAGAAATAAAATTAATATTATTGGTGTCTTTCTGGCAACAAACTTAAACATTTTGGATCTGTCTGCTTTTTTGCACCGGCCACTCAACACTTTTATATTTATAGGGTATTAAATAACACAAAAACTTAATATAACTCTTAATTACTACAGCTAAATACACGGGAAAATGTCAGGATATTATCTACAGTATGTTGAAGTAAGGATGATCATGTCAAAATAACAAGTCATATGTCAAAGTATCATTCACTATCACTCCTTTCAGCTTTCTGACGGATTGTAACTTCTGGTGTCGATTTGGTGTAATATACAATCTGGAGGAATGTACTTTTGTGCAAGCTGATTAACATCATTTGGCTTCATGTGTTTTAAGCCCAGGTGACCGTGATATAGCTTGCTTTTTCTGAATCAAAAAGTGAAGTTGGCACCATTTTTTTCTAAAATAAATGCATCCTGAAGCAGTGTTGTTGAAGACATGCTACACAAAAGTTAAGGGTCGGCTCTAGCTGTCGGCCATGTTGGCTGACGCTCCATAAGACCAATGTTAAATTAAAATACAAATTTTTCCTTTATTTTTGTTCGGATAATTATGAACGATATGTCATTTTAAAGCTATGGCCAATATGCATGCAAATGGCTCTTCGAAAACTAAGAAAAACATTTTGTTTAATATTTATTAACAATTTAAAACATTGATTTTTAATATTTTTTTATGTTGTCACTATTAATTATAGCGAAAAACTACCAAGCCATTCACATGAAGAATTTCGCCCCCAAGAGTTTGGTATTTTTTTTAAAACGCTATTTCAACAATTGAGAGTTTTAAATGGATTTAGGCTGAGCAATGTCCGTGTAACCTACCGCCAGTATAAAGTGACTTTAAATATTTTTTTACGTTGTAACTGTTAATTATAGCGAAAAATTACCAAGCCCTTCAGATGAAGAATTTTGTCCCCAAGAGTTTGGTATTTAAAAAAAAAACGCTATTTGAACAATTGCGGGTTTTAAATGGATTTAGGATGAGCAATGTCCATGTAACCTACCGCCGCTACGCTGGAGTCGCAGGTTGTTTTCTGTTTTACTAGAGCCGATCCTTAATTCTTATTATAACTCGGATGTCTGTATTTGGAAATGGTGAATTTAACGCCCCTAGGAGTCTTTTTGCTGAGATTTTTTTTTTTGAGGTTCTATTACTCGCAACGACCTTTGAATACAATAAAGAAGGTTTTACAAAAAAATTTTGTTAAAATGAGTGGTAAAATCCAAAAAAGCACGTTTTGCAGTGTTGTTTATTAACCATCATTGAATATTCAGCCAGCTGGCAAACACTGGCGCTTGCACGGTGGAGCAACGAACTAAGGCCGGCGCAAATACAAGACAGCTCCTGTCTTTCAATATAAAATAGACCGTTGCTTGGAGCTGTATGGTTGCTGCACTGTAAGATACAGGATTTTTTCTCAAATGTTGCCAAGGAAATCAAGAATTAAAAAAAAAAAATGGAGCTGACTGGTTCTTGTCTCGGAGTCTTCAGTTATGCATTTTCCTCTTCATGTTAAAAATAAAAGTTTTTTAAACATAATTTAAAATTTTCTTAAAAAGACAGTATTATATTCAACTTGAAGTTCTAGAACAAACTAGGCTCATTTAAATATAAAATAATGATTATTATCATAAGTAAGGTTTTATTTAAAAATAAAACTGAAAGTTTAGAATCACTCAACACAGCACCAGAGATATAACCGGGGCACGCACAAAGCAAACAACAATTCAGGGGGAACGGACAACAGCTCAGAAGAATTGTGGCACTCATAACCAGTGATGCAAAATTCCTGGAAGTTTAAAACTCGAGGAAATATTCCCAGGGAATGTTCCCGGGAATATTCCAAAAATTCATAAATTCCCGGAAGTTTACGATTTACGAGCAAGATAACTCAGACTCATATATTGGTTACATAAAGTAACCATTAATTATTAAATAATAGTTAAATTTAATCATGATTAGGTTAAATTAAACTAAAAAATGCTATAAATTCAAATACTCTAATATAATTAAATAAAAAATTAACCAAAATAAATCATTAGCTTTTTCTGGGGTGAGGGGAAACAAATTCTGCCCTCATAACTCATGAAATAATTAGATTTCCCAATATACTACAGTAGGATTAGCCTAGACTATAGTATGGGACTGAATTATGATTAATTATTAGAATGTGAACTTATTACCCTATACTTAAACTTCTGCTTGTATAATATTAAAAATTGTTAGTCTTGAACGTGTTAGTTTTTGGAACTTTACTTTTAACAATTATATTAAATTACTTATCTTTAATCCTGTTTAAATCAATACGAGCATCACTTTATATAAAATGTAAGTTTATAAAGAAATCCTAAGAGATCATGATTTATTATTATTTTTGAAAAGAAGATGGAGTCAAGGTACATTGCTCTTGAAAATAAGTGTAAAATTATCATAGGAAAAGGTAATATTTCCTTATTATTATTCTTAGATAAACATGAGGAATCTTAATGAAATAGCTTAACTTTAAGGTACATGAAGACCGATAATACGCATTGAAAAGTTCAAAATAAGGATTTTTATAAATTCTCATTTTATAAGTTCCTTCCCACTGGGAATATTTCCGGCCTACAACACTACTCATAACTGGACATGGACAGTTTAGGAAACATCCAGCAACAGTGGGAGTCTTGGAGGGTGACAAGCTATGGGCTTTGTAAACAGCCCCAAGAGTCTGCAAGACACGTAATCTTTGATGCAGGAATCCAGCACCCAGGGGACGAAGAAGACACTTACTTGGAGGAGAAAATCCTGGTCCTTACAAAGGGATTGCAGGCTTCTAACCAGCTAAAAATTGCATCACAGGAGAAACAATAAACCTAAAGTTGATGAGCAAAGAATCTTCCTTTAAGGATGAGTCCACTCCAAATCTAATCTCTAAAACAGTCCCTAATCTTCTTTCAAATCAAAGACTGTGTTAAATTTAAAAGACACCATGTAGGGTAATTTATAGAATTTAATTCTAATAAAGTATGGATTTGAAGTGAATAGAAAAAGCGATTAGATGCATAAAGTTTTGAATAACTCTTCTTAATTGAACAGATTCTCAAAACAGTTTTAAGATCCAAATATTATACTAAACCCTTTTGTTGTGTTCTTTTCAGTACACTTTATACTCACTTTTCGTTCTTCTCAAGGCAATTTACAAGAATTGGTAGTATTCCGCTTGTTATTAACGCATCTATTGGTGGATTCCTATCAGAAGATAACAATTTACGAGCCGACTGCACTGCCAATAGTTGTTTCTCTTGGTTTTCGCTTGCTGCTTCTTGAACTAACTGTTCAAGATTCATAGAAGCTAAGTTCCTATCGATGTCATCTTCGTCTAGAAAGAAAAATCATAAATCGCTCATTAATATTACACATTTCCTACAACTTTCAAAAGGGAATTCCTTGTTATGAAACGTATGTGATTTCATAAATAAGAAGAAACAAATAACACTTTAAAAAAAACATATTTGAAAAGGACACATTTCAAAATAACTAGATGTGATAAAAAAATTAAACAAAGTATTTATCAGACTAATTATAATTATTAATAACAGTTAATATTTGTTGGTTTAGTAACATAAGTACGAAACAAATCTGTCAAGAAATAGAAACCGAATTAGTATTTATTGGCAAGCAGTATTTGCTCCATGAGGTCAACTTCACGATAGAAAATTGAGTCGCCATTTTTGATTAGAGAACACGAGAGGGAAAAATCAGTCGCAATCAGGAGGTCATAGGTACAACATGCAGACTCGAGTTGTATAAAGTAATATCGTTCGTTGAATACTATCGTAAACCAATAGATACTAAAATTACGAATAACTTTGAGCTAAACAATTGAGAATGGATTATTTAAGAATAATAACACTAATTCTCATACACATACGTTTAGTAATCAAAACACACTTCTAACTCATAATTTGTTAGTTCTAGCTCTTGTATGACGACTTTGTCGTTTAAACGCATTTGATTATTAAATGTAGCCTATGTATATGGGAGTTAGTGTTGTTATTCTAATATTATAAAAGGTACTGAAATATACTGAGGTAGTATAAACATGTATAAGAAGTTTTCCCTTAGGAGTAAGAAACTTTAAATTCAAAACTTGGAAGATGTCATGTATGGTGCGGCTGTGCTGTTTCTTTTTGCTTGTGAAAGGACAGTTCATGTTTATAAAATAACTAATTAGCTTGACTTCTGAGAAAGTAACTAGATAAAATAAAATCTGAACACGAAATCTCACGAAAAATACGTTTACCAACC
>JAGFPH010005201.1:35101-55030 GCA_018207615.1 Philaenus spumarius
TCATAATAATTAAGTTATTAAGTTACTAGGTAAATAATTCATTACATCCCTCAACATATAGAGTGATTCACAGAAACATCATCAAACTGAACATTTTAACATGAATTCGGCCTACTTAAAAAAATTTCATAGGCCTACAAAAAAATCTTGCAAATTTCACAGATATCTTTTTAATAAAAGCAGATATGGTATCACAAAACTACAAATATCCAATGATTCTGAAAAAAAAATCAGTTTTTCAAGCAGTGAAATAACTTACTGTAATACAACTAGGTTAGGCCTACCCAAAAGAATAATTGAATTCAGACGAAGAATACCAAAATTATTTGCCATCTTTCAGCTAGAAAAATCAGTATTCACGAGTAAGAGAAAGCCTAGCGATCTGATTGGTTCAAAATATTCTGCGAATTTATTTAGATCCTTTCAAATGAGTAAACTTTTTTTGAAAAAAGAATTATTTCCAATTTTCAGTGTATAAATAAATAGACCTAAAATATATTAGGCCTATTTTAAAAGTTGATGATTTAATATGAAATTATCAAACAATTTTTAAAATTGAGAGAAAACGTTTGGGTGAATAGGCTAGAGTTAATCCCTTAAGATACAACAAATTATAACTTTATATTTATTTAATTTTTTTTAAGAAGTCATTTTTACAATGGCCTAACTGATAAAAAACACTGTTAAGGTATGTAACCTATATTATTGACAAAATTCAGTTCCAGTGACACAAATCCCTAAAATGAACTAAAAATTAAGCTATTTAAAGAGAATGGGTTAGTCTGCTTAAATATTGACATGGTTTAAATTTGATTAATTAGGCCTATTGTGTTAGGTTACTTGTCTATTTCAAACAAAAACGTCTTATTCTTATTATTCTTCTGTAGGCCTAATTTATGGAAACTTAATTACATTCTTAAGTTTTGTATTTTTTATAGGCTAGGCCTTAAGTAGGCCTAGGCTTAATTGTTTTATCAGGGAGGATGTGATGCAGTAGGCCTAATCAATAAATTTTGTTTTTATTTACTTGTTAAAACGGACCAGCTGATAACCTTTTTATAGGTAGTGCTACCAATCTATAGGGTTTGAGGTTTATAGATTTTTATAAAATTAAGTAGGCCAATTTATAATATAGCCTACATTGCATACAAAATATTGCTTCTTTTAGTTTGTGTATTGTAATAACATTAAAACATTGACTGGTTTTGATACAACTAAAGTTGGGTAGGCCCCTAGCCTATGCCTAACATGTTTTTGTGTGTACAGACAAAATTGGCAACACTGCTGTGAATAGGCCAAGATCAAGTAGATTCGCCACTTGGGCTACCGATTTATTATGGTCATAGATCAGAAGAAGCATTTGTATCCAATAATTAGGTTCTATGCATAAATACTCCCAAGATGTTTCGAGGGGTTGTTATCAGAACAACTTAACAAAACACTGAGGCACTGAAAAATTAGGCTACGAAAAAGGAAATTTCAGGTTAATTTTTAACTAGCAAAAATCATTATTGCTAGATACTTAAAGTGGTTTTTACAATACAAAGTTACAAGAATGCAGTTTACAGTTGATAATGAGCTAGGCCTACCCAGTCCTAGGCTAGGCTACCTCATAGCAATGAAAGAGCTTATTGCACAAGACTTGTCACAAAACCTAGGATATGTATAAGCCACTATTTCATTCTAAGGTCGAGAAACTTTTAATAATAGATATATACTTACATCTTGATCTTTTCCTTTGTTTTTGAAAACTTGCATCCGATTTTTTGATTGAGGATCGGACGCCATTCTTGATGCAACGTACGAGCAGATTTCTCTACTTATGTGCCGGTGGCAAAATTAAGGAGTTCAATTTACTCCTTCCACAACAAACCAAATTATTAAATCAGCACTACACATACAAACGTCAACTAAAACATTGTAATGGCCTGTACTAAAACTTAATCAATTAAATAAAAGTGAAGTCATTGAATCACGTTTTGTGCAAAATTCACAAAAAAACAGAAACAAGAAGAGTGACGTCATGATCGCCAAGGTAACAAATAGGCCAAAACGCAATTCCAAATATAGAAGGCCATGAAAATTAATAAAAATACAATAATTTTAATAAATTGTGCTTATACGGAAATTTTAATAAGTTAAAACATATGGTAATTTATGAGTATCTTACAACAATTTTACAGTAGGTATGATATTACGCAAATGTAGATAAAGGTTGACATTTACATAAATATTTTAAATTATAGAAACACTAATTAATTAAGAAATGAAATATTTATAAAGCAGCCAGTAGTATGATGATATAAAAAAAATGACAGTTACTTTATTTACCACATTTTGATAGCCATGTAATCATTTTCAGAAGTTAAATGTTTTATTCTTACTTCAGTATGATGTATAGTATAAATATGTATATACAGTATAATGCATAATTAGGAATGGTATCTTTTATCAATATAAGAATCAAAGATATAAGTTAAAACAACTGTATCTGTGTAAATTTGCAACTGTTACACCTGTGTTTGCTGGCGCTTGCTGTTTACTCTTCGTACTCATTCGTTCGACAGTTCGTAGCTTCTTTATAGTAAAGTAAGGTTAAGTCTTATTAAAAAAATATAAATAAAATGTTACAAAATCAAGAGGAATAAAACAGTGTAATTAATACAAATTATTCAAATATAATATTAAAATGATACATCCTGTAAAATAATAAGAGATACGGTAGTTTTAATTGTAATGGTAATGCCTTTCCCTTCCACAGGGCCTTGAAATATAGTAAAGGATGCTTTAAACAAAAATAAGTAATAAATTTAGAACCTATTATTATTGAGACAGCTTCTCTGTAGCTAACTTATTTCGCAAATTATTGTTTTGAGATTTATAAAAGTAGGACTTAATTTTGTGTTATTACAAATTTAAACGGTTATCCATTATAACTTTAGGCCTAGGCCTAACGTCAATTTGATGATTTAAATTACACCGGTGCAACAGTAATCAGTTTTTATTTACACAATAGGTTATATTCTGCACCGATTATTTTTCATCCTATTTGGTATTTTTTTCACTCAACTAACACTTCTGCAATTAGTCTTGCAATATTTTAAAAGTGTTGTCTCTTATCAACAATATTGTAGGCCTATGGTGTTTATTTTCCACTTTTTACTTGACTTATATTTTATAATTACACATATAATATATGTAAATTATTTGAATCTTTTTTATTTGGTTGGTTAAATTATTTGTATGTGTTTGTAATAGGTTTATTTAAAAAAGGAACAATGTATTCCATTTGCAAGCAGACTCATCCTGCGACTGGAGTTGAGCATGCAATAACATGTAATTTCTTTAATCGTTCAGAGAAGTCTCTGGTTGTTGCTGGAGCAAATATAATAAGAGTATTTCGGCTCATACCTGATATAGACGCTAACAAAAAAGTTCGATACACAGGTAAGATTGTAATTTTGCTAACAATAAATTATTTAGCCTATTTTTACTATTTATAAGCACTTAAGTATTACAATGATCTGTTATCTGCGATTTTAAGAGACTAATGATTGTAAGCTGTCTTAGATGCAAGTTAAATGCAATTTGTACTTGTTTCATATAGGCCTCCAGACCTTTCTTTTTCGACATCAAACAGGAATTAATTAAAATAGGCCTTATGCATTTTATAACACAAATCCCTCTAACCTACTTTCCTTTTTTAAAGAAAATTAAATATGGTACCATATATGTCATTAGAGAACATATACAGATACTGAAATTTAGCCCTTCTTTCAGTATGAAAATAACGAAGTTATAGTTTGCAAATTAAAACATGGTGTCCTTGACAGTTTCTCAGATGTCCAAAAAATGGTGGTCCATATAGTAGCCTACCAGCAATTAAATTAGAATACGGTACCGAACTTGTAATGCCCAATATTTTCAACGGGTTTTAATATTTATCCCTCTCAGACAAACTAGACATAATAAATTCAATACCATTTGCATTTGTGTTCAATCACAAAAATGGTTTCACCATACTTATTGTTATGGTAATTTTGGAATTGCAATTTACTTATTTATATTAAAAAATTATATTTTTACCAAAATTTAACATATAGGCCTAAGCCTATTATTAACGCATATTTAATTATGATTATTTTACAAATGATTTTTATTTTTATTTATGAATAAGTGTAAAATAAACTGCCACACACATTTTTTATATTTTAATAATTTTACCTTCAAGATATTCATAAAGGTTTAGTATTATTTTATAAACGGAGAAGGAATACAAAAAGAAATCGGAAGCAATGCGGGAAAAATAAAAAATGTGCGGTATTGTTATTTATTGAGTATATTTTCATTAAAAGTTTGTTATTGTAATCATGTTATTATTTGTTACTGAAAGTTAAATCCTCTCAAAGCCTACTGTTGGAATACATTGGGAATAATATTAGATTTAAAATGAATATGTATGTGTTATATTTTATTTTTTAAGTTTAAATATGATCATTTCGCGAGCTATGAGATTATGTCAGGGTAGGCTATGTGTGAGTGTATATATCTTTGAAACAATATTTAAGTTTACATCTACGTAAGAGAGATTCAAATGACTGTGAGTGGTATAAAACCTGACAGTTTAAGAATGTATTTTAAGAAATTTAGGTATGTTATTTTATGGTTTTCTGTGTGTTAACCCTATAAACTTCAGGCAACGAGAATTCTCGTTGATTGCGTTCGGCTACATACCGGCATCCGAGTGTCAGGCAACGAGAATTCTCGTTGATGCGTTTAAATCAAAATTGGTGCATCAAAAATAATACTAAGTATGTCATATATTATATATCATTGTACTCAGGACATTCTGACGATTAATTTGGTATATTGTTTATTACACTATGACTTATAACTATCTCACAAAAAAATACACAAAAGTTCAAAACATGACAAAGCGTTACCGGTAGTCTGTCTCGTGACAGCAAAAAATAAACGGAGTTTTCCTCTTGTCTTATCATAGACTAAATATTGTCTGACAAACAAGTTAGTTATGTCATTGCATAGATCGATACCTGTATATTTTGTATTTATAATTAAATAATTTTTATTATTTTTCCAAAACCTTTACTTTTGAAAATTTGATTTAAAAATTTATTTATTTTACCGTTTGAGAGACAAAAAAGTTTCAGAATATTAAAAAATTATTTTATTTGTATAGCAATGTTTTCCATACTTTTCTAAACAAGAAAATATATAATAGTATACACTTTACTTGAATAGGCTACATTATTTAGAGTTTTCAATATGTATAGGTAATTTTTTGCAAATTGCTCATTTTTGGTATTTTTCCCCAAAACTTAATTTTTTTAAAAGTATTTTTTTTAGTTGTTTTATGTACAGCAAGTTTTGTTCTACATTTTGTACGATTTGGATTTAAAATTTAATTTTTTTTCTATTTTTCCAAGAGCCCTACTTTTGATACTTTTGTTTACCAATTTAATTTGTTTTCCATTCGAAACGCGAAATAAGTTAGAGAAAATTTTTATAAAATATTTTACCTACACAGCAATGTTCTTTATAATTTCCCGAACAATAAAATGTATACTAGTGTACACTTTACATGAATAGGATACATTTTATAGATGTTTAAGTGATAATGTGTTCAAGCAGTGAAAAAGTGGCTGATGCTTAGAGGTATATCTAGCAGTAATTGGCCTGACGCTTATAGGGTTAATATTTTGAAAGAAAGAATAAATAAATGTATTTTTCTTTATAGCCTAGTCCTCCCACTTGCTTCTAGCAATGCTGCCACTGATTCTGTGTGTTATCTTAGTAATACATTTCTAATGTAAATCGTTTCTGAAATAAATGCTTAACCCATACTGGTAAATATTGTACCTATTTATGGTTAAAGGAGTACACTTATTCTAAGCTTTTGTTGTTAGCCCTCCTTACAGCAATATAATAATTTTGTTTGTATTAAATACCTTTATTTTAAAAACGCTGCTCTTAGTCGTATTTCAATTACTTTCGTAAGAGGTGGCGATCGTTTGACGTATTTATCAAGCCTTGTCGAACCGTTTAAGCATACTGTGTATGGGTGTTTAAAAGTGTACTGTGTTATGTGTTAATTTGCTCAGTGTTTGCAGTTTCTTGATGCGCATTACATAAATGCAAATCATTTTTAAATCGGTTTGACGATGCCTGTTAATATACAAAACACTCTTAACATTTAATAAGGTAGTAATAATAGGACTGATCAGCATTTCTATAAAATAATATTATTTACAGAATATAACCAGTCCAGTAAGGCAAAAACAAATAAATAAGTTACTTCAGTTTTGTTAATATTTTATTTTTCATAAATACGGTAGCTTTATTTTAGGTTATTTTTATACTTACATTTATTGTTGATTTTGTAAGTTTGTTACTTTTAAGTTTATTATAATTAAATCTCTGATTATTTTTTGCTTTGAAAATGAGTTGTTTTTTGTTTGGTTACAATAATATTAATAGCTGATTAGTGATGAATTACAATAAAATAACAATAAGTTTTTTGTTTTTTTATGAAAATATTAAAAGCTGACAGGTTATAAATTACAATGAAGTAACAACTAATATCGCACTATCATATGTTTTTATCTTTGCAGAATCCAAACCTCCTAAAATGAAATTAGAATGTTTGGCATCATACACATTGTTTGGAAATGTCATGTCATTGCAGTCTGTTAGTTTGGCCGGTTCACAACGGGATTCTTTATTACTAAGTTTTAAGGAAGCAAAGCTTAGCGTTGTCGAGTACGATTTAGATACGCATGATTTGCGTACATTGTCGCTTCATTATTTTGAAGATGATGATATGAGAGTAAGTTGTGAATTAATATTGTTTCATTTGTTATTATCTATTTGTGGAATATGTTTAGTAAAATATTGAAATAAATTAATATGTGGTACGAATCATTCAAAACTATAGAATTCTTGTTTTAATTAATTAATCTAAGGTATATTATACTGAGGGTACTTTTTATCACTAATTGCCCATGTACAGGCTGTTTCTCACTACATGTACCATGCCCTTACTAATCCAAATTCAAACTAGCCCAAATAAAAATTAAATAGAAATATTCTCACTTGATGTTCTGTACTGTGCTAGTAAATGTGAGTTAATCATCTGCTCTCTTTATTCTCATGTACAATTTCAGATTGCCCTGGCTCAGCATTGATTGTATAGATAGAACGTACCTCTAGAGTTCTCTTTGGTCTAATTGATTAAACTATTCAATAAGCGTGCAAAGCATTTTCAAACAAGATGCTGAATCAACACACACATCTGGTTTACTTAAAAATAATCGTTTAAACCCAGATTATGTCTGCTTTTTTTTAATAAATTTGTTTTTTATATACAGTATCTAATTTGTATTACCTTCCCAAATCGGGAAGCTCTTTCTGCCATTCCCAGTATTAAAAATATTTTTCAAAGTAAATGTGCAAAATTAGTTACAGTGTTGACTTTATCTTTTGTTGATTTTATTACAAAATTTGTATACATTAGAAATTTACCTTGAGAGTTTCTTGCAGGGTGGTTGGACTCAACATTATAATGTTCCAATAGTACGAGTTGATCCCGAAGGTCGATGTGCCATAATGCTTGTTTATGGTCGTCAGCTTGTAGTTCTACCGTTTCGCAGAGAAGTCGCACTAGACGATGGGGAACTAGCCTTGATAGAGACAACCAACACTACTACAACGCCGAGGGTTAAGGCTCCAGTTCTAGCATCTTACATGATAGTTCTTAAAGACCTGGATGAGAAGCTGGACAATGTTATAGACGTCCAGTTTTTACATGGATATTATGAGCCTACGTTGCTTATTCTTTACGAACCTGTCAAAACATTTCCTGGGTAAGTTTTTAATTTATGTTCATTATATTTTACTTTTATTATTATCTTTCCGTTATCTCCAATCCAACTATTCAGAATGAATTAAAATTAAAAAGGTTTACTGTCTCATTATTCGATTAGTGTACATTTTTCATACTACAGTGTTTTCAGCTAATATTAGGGATTTTCAGGATGTTCTTATTCTGGCACGAGAAATTGACCAGGGAAATAGATCAAAATTCTGGGAAATCCGTGACTGGCTTGCAGATGATTTTTTTATATTCTAGGTGTTAGTTGTAGCAGGTACACTCCACCTTATGTAAATGTAATAATAGATAGATTAGTAATATTAATTATCTATTCTCATTGGCAGTGAACGTGCTATATGGTTTGCACGCAAAGAATATGCTGAAGTCAATTTTTATGTAGTCAAAAGGAGAGCAGAGTTAGCTTAAAGCTATAAATTGTGTGAGTTAATCTGTTAGCAACCTTGCTAAGAGACTGTCTCTTCGTACTGCGGGTTTTTTTTGCCTTTACCTTTAACGACAAAATTAGTTGTAAGTTCGGACGTATGAAAAAAATAGTAGTTTAGCTGTAACATATGACTTGGAATGGTCACAAGTTGAAAGGTAGGCTGACAACAGAAAGGTTTTGGTGGTTCAGCAGTGAAACTTCAGCTGTTGCATTCACACAGTATTGTTTATACCAAAGAAAAACAAGGTCAGAAAGTCAAGGGTGCTGACTCTGGTCATGTGACATGTACTCTCTATCTTACGTAAATATATGTATAGAGGAAGGAGGGGGATGACGTGTGAGCACATAGTGGTTTCCAATATTGTTATATTAAATATGTGTGGTGAGGAAGGAGGAGTTTGGTTTGTTAAGCACACAGCGGTACTCCAATATTATACTAAATATGTGGCGAGGGAAGGAGAGATTGGCGTACTAAGGACACTGTGGTGTCAACATTATTATACTAAATATGTATGGGGAGGAAGGAGGAGGTTGGAGTGTGAAGCACACAGTGGTGTCCCTAAAACTATACTATGTGTTATAAATATGTGTGGGCATGAAGAAGGGGATTGGTGTACGAGGATCCAGTGGTCTCCCCTAGTGTTATATTAAATTAGTGTGGGGAAGCTGGTGGTGGTTGGCGTGAGAAGCACACATCGGTCTCCCGCAATATTATATTAAATGTGTGTAGAGGAAACTATAGTTATATCCTATAACTGTGGGGATGTTGGTGGAGTTGGTGACCGAAGCACACAGCTGTCTCCACCAATATTATACTAAATATGTATTGAAACCGCGAACCTCCTGTGACTTTTAGAAATAATGGTCACATGGATCGAAAATATTATATGGTGAAGGTACGCGAGATCAAAATAAATAAAAGACTGCCATTTACCAGAATGAATGTCTCTTAACTTTCCCCTTAAAATGTACCTTGAATGTTCCACTTACAATCGTAAATTTGTACAAGAGGATATGACAATAATAATCAAATTTGAGATATTCAGATATCTATAAAGCTGAAATACCAAACTGACTCACTCATTCATCACAGTATCTCGAAAACCATACCTTCTAAGAATGTGAAATTTAGTACACATATTGCTCATAGACCTTAGAGGCGCACTAAGAAAGGATTTTGAAATATTTTGCGTTTAAGCGTTGAAACAACCCCTAAAACCATAAATATTGTTTGTTTTATATTTCAAAAACCATATGGCCTAGGAATGTGGAATTTGTTGCATATATTGCTCATATGCCTTAGATTTGCACTAAGTAAGAATTTTAAAATATTTAGTGTTTAAGGATTGAAACAACCAATAAAAACATAAATATTATTTGTTTTTCATCTCAAAAACCTTATGGCCGTGGAATGTGGTATACATATTGCTCATAGGTCTCAGATTTGCACCAAGAAAGACTTTTGAAATATTTTGCATTTAAGGGTTGAAACAACCCCTAAAACCATAAATATTGTTTATTTTACATCTCAAAAACCATATGGCCTAGGAACGTGAAATTTGGTACACAAATTGCTCATAGGTGTTAAGAGGCGCACTAAGAAAGGATTTTAAAAAGTTTCACATTTAAATTAAGGGCTGAAACAACCCCTAAAACCATAAATATTGTTTGTTTTATATATAGAAACAAAATTAATGAGGCTGAGGCTATAGCTCAGGATTGGTTTTCAGCAAACAAGCTTTTATTAAACCAAGAAAAAACTCAGAGAATTTTATTTTCTTTGGGAAATTTACAAAGTGAAGAACTATCTGTAAAAATGCTTGGGTTACACTTGGATGGTAAACTTACTTGGAAGCACCATTTAACCGATTTAAATAAAAAATTATCTAGAGTATTATATTTGCTGTACAAAATTAAGCCCCTAATTTCCTCTCATTATCTGCGTAATATATACTTTGGTCTTTTTCAGTCGCATATTCAATATGGTTTAATGTTATGGGGTCATGCAGCTAATGTTAATGATGTTTTTATATTGCAGAAAAAAGCTATACGCATTATGTGTGGTGTAGGTCCCTCTGTCCACTGCAAGCCACTATTTAAAAATCTTAAAATTTTAAGTTTGTACAATTTATACATTCAGATGGTCCTAAGATATGCTAAATTGAATCTTGATAGTTTTCCTCTTAGAAGTGACCACCATTCTCATAATACCAGGAATAAAAACAAAATAAATACTCCTCAGTTTCGACTGAATAAATCTATTAGGAGCTATGGATTTAATTGTGTGTCATTTTTTAATAAATTGCCTATGGCTGCCCGATTTACAACATTTAAAAAGTTTGATCAGGTGATTTTTGAATGGCTTGTTAAACACCCATATTATTCTTTTAACGAATTTCTTACAGATGATTTAAAAGACTTGAATTTTGTTTAGACACAATATTATGTATGAATGTTTTATTATTGGGTAAATATTTATTATTGTTATGTTTAATGCTGTTAATACCTGTAATGCTGTTGTTATACCTTTGTTAATTTATTTCTTTGTATTTTAATTTATTAATGTAGCAACTTGTAGTTGAATTGTAAATTTGTGACTATGTCTATTCCAAATATGTTTGGTCAATGACAAATAAAATATGATTATGATTATGATTATAAAAAACCATATGGCCTAGGAACGTGAAATTTGGTACACATGTTGCTCATAGACCCTAGAGGTTCACTAAGAAATAGTTTTGAAATATTTCGCGTTTAAGGGTTGAAACAACACCTAAAACCATAAATATTGTTTATTTTACATCTCAGAAACCATATGGCCTAGGAACGTGAAATTTGGTACACATATTTCTCACAGGCACTAGAGGCGCACTAAGAAAGGATTTTAAATTATATGGCCTTAAAGGGTTGAAACAACGCCTAAAACTATACATACTGTTTATTTACTTTCCTTAAAGCTAGAAAGCTGACATTTTATACATTTATTTCTTAAAATCACACATAATAAGTAAACCAGTTTTACTTTTTGTCACGTTCTGCTAAGAGCTGGAAATGTAGTAACCACCCCTAAAACAATTTTTCAGGAAAGTATAAACATTAATATTAATTGTTTTTATATGTATACATTTTAATGTATACATTAATTGTATACTTTCCTGAAAGTTAGAGAGGTGAAATTTTGTACATTAATTTCTTACAAGTTGCATATAAAATAAACCAGTTTTACACTTTGTAATATTCTGCTAAGGGATTGAAAAGTAGTAACAACCCCTAAAACTATAAATGTTAATTGAATAACGTTAAGTAACGTTAAATTTGGTACACATATGCTCATAGGCACTAGAGACGCACTAAGAAATAATTTGAAAATATTTGGCTTTAAAAGTTGAAACAACCCCTAAAAAAATTAATGTTGTTTGTTATACTTTCCTTAAAGCTAGAAAACTGAAAATTTGTACATTTATTTCTTGAAAACACATAAAAAGTAGGCCTAAACCAGTTTTACATTTTTTTACGTGCTGCTAAAGGGTGAAAATGTGATAACAACCCCTAAAAACTGTAAATATTAATTGGATTTCTTTGCTTAAAACTAGAGATCTGAAATTTGGCATTTATTAGTTTTAAGGAAATATTTAATGCGTAAAGCTGATTAAATCTATCCCGATCTATGCATGCGCATATTAAAGTCGTATCTGTTCGATCTGCAACATCCAGCTAAGACTGTGATTTACCAGTCTGTAGATTTAACGGTTGAAAAAGAATACGCTCTTCACTCTGAATTCTTTATTTTTAATTGATTTAAATTATTCAGCAAACATAGCTTGATGAAGACAATTGACCGGCAGCCAATGAACAAAACATACCAAACTAATTGAAAATACATGTAATAATTCACTTTCGTGAAATAAAATGAGGGGAAAATATTACAATTATGTAACATTGTGATGCAAAACAATTCCCCGTAGCGAAGTTCGGGTATTCAGCTAGTGTAGATATATTAGAAAGAGAATGTATCTATAAAGCTGAAAAATTTATAATTATGCCACAGGGTATTTACATATTTATATTATATATTTTATACACTAAACAAGAAAAAAAAGTGACTATGTATGAATACCTCCAAATAATTATTTACCGATATATGTTGAATTTAAAGTAATTTTTTATTATTTTCTTAATGTAATGCAAGCCTAACTTTGTAGTCGTATCGCTGTTCGCCGAGACACTTGTGCAATGGTCGCCATCTCTCTGAATATCCAACAGAAGGTTCATCCGATTATCTGGTCTGTATCCAACTTGCCTATGGACTGTACTCAAGCCATTCCCGTTCGCAAACCTTTAGGAGGCACTTTAATATTTTGCATAAACTCCATCATCTATCTGAACCAGAGTGTGCCACCTTATGGAATTTCACTCAACTCGATAAATGAAGTCAGCACATCTTTTCCTCTGAGTAAGTACATTTTATTTGGATTTATGTTTGCCTATTCTTTGCACAAGTATTAATTACAAACACAATAAATTATTACTCAGTAAATGAGTTGGTTATTAATCACTCTATAATTCTAAAATTTAATTATTTATTTATTGGTATTGTGTTTTATTGCAAAAGCAGTTTAAGAAGATACAATAATACATAAGTAGTTGTTGCAACACTGCAATTGAATTTCTGATCTAAACCCTTTTTGATTTTGTCTGTAGGGAATTAGGTGAATTAAATATTTATTGACTAGGTTAGTTACCCCATTTTAACCTCTTAGATATAAGTAATAGAAGAGTAACTTTTAAGGTGTTATCTAACTCTTGCGCTAAGTAATCGCTTAGCAAAATTGTATACCGATCTGCCAAACAGTTTGTGTGTGCATCACAGATACACATACACATACCGGCATTTATACATTATGATTAGCCTTGTGTCGGTAGATGGCAAAAATTACATTTAGATTTAGCTGAGCATCACACACAGATGAACGAACACTTTCAATTTTACTGTATTTGTAAATCTGTTCATTTGTGTTTAACCAACTTATATTTCCATTTGTATGAACTATTTATCAAAATTGGTTACTAATAAGATCAAATTTAACCTATAATCACTAACTTTCATAAAATATATACCTTTTTTCGAATTGATCAGCAAAATTGTTCTTATTTGCACTTATAAAGCTTATATTTTGAATTAGATATTTTTCCACTGCTAAATTTAAAAAATATAACATATCGTTTGTTTAACCATTAATAGGGCGCGCGGCGTACGAAAACTCCGCAGTAAAAATATTTTCTAATGTAGAAATCAGACCATTACCTCTCCAACCCCCTCCGCTCTTCATATCTATCCCCATTACTCCTGCCAACACAGCTTGGGAAAAATCCAGTTAGCTGTTTGCATTTGGATTGTCTAAACGATTTAACAAGAAGTGTGGTCTTTTGTACGCCGTGCAACCTATTGTGTTATTCTTTGTGGGACATTGGTACGCCGCGCGACCTACTGCGTCATTGTTTCTATTTGTAAATATTCAATGACATTTTTGTTTTTACTTTAAATTTTTGTGTTTTAGAATACAGTAGACAAACAATTTTGAATTTTCTTGGAACATTCATATTTACAATGCTAATTTACGTACAAGAAACCGACAACTCAACATAGTTAGGGCAGAAAGGATCGGAGTTAGTTTGACTTTGCCAAAAGGTAAAGCATTGACAACAAAAACACCATATGAAACATGGAAGCTTTTTCCTTGACTCTTATTGACTAGATTGTTGAATAAACCAACATTTTGATAGAAAGAAATAAAGCAGTTTTTCTTGACTGCAGAACTCATAACTAAATAATACACAAGACGTGTACTTTCTTCTTTCATTTTGTAATGTTTTTTTTTTCTGAATTTATTGTAATAATAAATAGTTCTAAAAAAGTTTCTAATTTTTTATTTTAACTAACACATTTTTCTAAAGGTAGGCCTACGTACAAAATAAAGTTCAACCACAAGTTTGACATCTTAAAAATGTTATATAATTTAAATCAATTAAGAACTTTCTATATTTATATTACCATCCTTGTGAATCAACAAAATTGCCTCGAGACAATTTAAACATTACAAATATTTAATACTGCAATTATTTAACGTTAAATCGTTATTAAATACAATTTCAGCTGATGCGGTCTTTTGTAAGCCGCGCGACCGATTGTGTAACTTTTTTTCACGCGCCTTATTAAGGGTTAAACTTGTGTCTTTTGTTGTTACAAGATAATATTTTTCTCTTTTAGAACCGCAAGAAAACTTAAAGATCACTTTAGAAGGTGCGCAAGCCAGTTTTATCTCGACTGATCGCCTTGTAATCTCTCTGAAAGGTGGAGAACTATATGTGTTGTCGCTGTACGCTGACAGTATGCGCAGTGTACGAAGCTTTCATTTTGAAAAAGCAGCAGCTAGTGTGTTAACTACATGCGTGAGTATAGAAAATTTTAAAAGTTTGAGTATTGATTGGATTAAATTTACATTTACCAAATATTGTCGTTTATTCAGGTTGTAATCTCCCTTTTGTGGAAACACGTTGTGTCTTTATGGATACTGTAACTTAAATTTTAATTTGCCCGATTTTTATGCTGGCTCAAGAGCAAAAGAAAAAGTGAAATATAGACGTGAATACAATGTGATGAATATTTATTAAAATTAAAACTTAATGTTTATCAAGATTATTGATTGACTAATAACTAAAAATAGCTCTGAATTCAGAAATTTAAAAGGAAAATAAATTCAGATGAAAGAAGGTTCATAGATTGATTAACACTTTTGTTATTAGAATTATAGTCTGGACAAAGTGAAACAATGTTATGTTATTTATAAAAATATGATAATCTAGATTAATAGAGTTGAAAGATATAGTTCACATATGACTAATGAAATTACACTAGAGTTTTCAACGATTGAATTTTGTTTACTTTGAATGTTGAATTATCAGATCACTGATGATATTGTTTAATATTACTTTATTGAGACTTAATGTCCTGAATAATAAATATAACTGTTACTTAATTGTGTTCTTCTTTATACAAATTAAAATTTATCTGTTTTTGATACACCTAGATATAGAAGTTATTTACTTTTGGACGTTTGATTATGTGTATTAGTTGAAGATGTTCACTCTATCTTGATACAGTACAATCCTGATAATTTGCATCCTGTTAATTCGTAAATCCCATTTATTCGTAACAAACTACCGGTCCCTTGGAAAAATAACGGTAATTCATAAAAAAAAAACTTTTGGTCCCCTTGTTTTCTCGTAGTTAATTTTCTTCTGAAGGCTACCTAAACGTCTTATAATTTGCAATTTCCAGTTAAATAATCCCATTTATTCGTATAAACGACATTTATAAATTCGGATTGTTTACATTTCGTAATTCTTCTAGGAGCCAATAGGGATTATTCATGCCTTTGTTTTCAATTTTCACTCAGTCAGTCAGTGAAGTCAGTTCTGTTTAGTCTTCAAAGTAAGTAAAATGAGTAGTGCAGGATGTTCCAACAAGTGTCTTGATTCTTCAAAAGAAAGAAATTGTACAAGCAGTCACCGATGGTGAAAAGAACAGTAAAGAACAGAGGTTGAGGTTGTACTGATGCAGTTGGACACAACAAAGCGTGGGGACCCCTCTTTACTTCCCCTCTCGGTCACATTCCCGGAGGGAGGGATCTGTACTTTAATGTTGGAAATCTTGTATAAAAGTGCCCAAGTCTGATATCGTTTGAAAGGCTATATTATTAGCTATGTTCGGTAAAATGTTGGTTTATGAGAATAAAACTGTACATTTAGATCCGTCACTCAGAAGCTGGACCAAGTAAGTAATTTTTACTTTTAAAATAATATAACATTTGCCCTACTAAGTTTAAATTTGAAATTTCTTCACATACCACCCTCACCCTCTCCTTCAACAGAAATGCATTTTGTAGCACTGGGATTTGAGAAAAAATATTTTCATTAGATTCTTTAGGCACAAAGATTTGTTTTCTAAAGATATATACTTTGCAAGTGGTATGTTACCCTCAAGTAACACCCATGTATTATAGCAGTAATTGAAATAAACTTGATGGAAAACACAGCAAGGTTTCACTCACTTTATTTTCATTTTTCACTTGTAAGAGTTGTAAGTAATAATTTGAATATTTTATACCAAAAGAAATCACAAATAAAATAATAATTTTCTAGTTATTAGTCTTGTTGATTCAGTATTGTTACAAATGTTTCGTTGTTCTTTAACAGACTTGCGTGTGCGCAGACAACTATTTGTTCTTAGGCTCTCGACTTGGCAACTCTCTTCTGCTTCGTTTCACTGAAAAAGAATCGGCTTCAGGTGAGCCTAGGCCACCTCCTATCACAGTCGATCTCACAATACCACCGTCAAAGAAGAAAAGGCTTGATACTTTAGGTAATTACAAATTTTACTAGTACAGTAGAAACTCTCTTAACCATAGCTGGTTGATCCAAGGTTCCCATAAAAAATAACCTAAATATTTCATAAATAAACAAGCAAATAAGACGATATTAAAAATCATTTTATTTTATGTACATTCATACATAAACAAACACTAACAAATTAAACATTTTAAACTTACATAAACTTTGAAAACTGAATTTACATATGCTGTATCATTGTTTAAAAAAACAGTTATTTTTTTCTGTTTTTTAACTTTAAGCTTTCTGTTTGTTAAGATTTTTTTAAAGCCAAGTCTCTCCATTTTTGTTCACATCTAATGCAGTTGAATCTTTTTGTTGCTTAACATATTACTCAATATGTTACAAATATTACATATTTTGCTCCCACGAAATTCAGTAAAGGTTCCGACAAAGTAACGACGAAGAAAATGAAACAAAGGACGCCGTTTTGTCAATTCCTTCAAAGAAAAAATACAGTTGCCGCGGAAGCAAGAGGGGAATCAAACTCACGCTCCTCCTCCCCTGTTCTGCCTGCTACTACACTAACACATTGCACACATAACGTTGCGTCACCCCGCTTTATTTTCCAAGAAATGTCTGTCAAACAATCCATGTTTGAAACTTCGGCCAGTTACAGTAAGAAATAACTCTGTTGTTCCATGGGATAGGTCGGTTAATCCGAGGACCGGTTGATCCCAGGTTGGTTCTACTCTACTTATTATATTTAATAGAATGTACTAACTGGTATAAAGTAAACATTAGAAAACGAAAAACTAACACAAAATGTGAAATATGTACATCACCTTAGTTACTTGATTAATCTTTTGTACTCCATTTATTTGACACTCTACTGCTTCATTAGATCTAATTAAAACAGAACTGTTGCACAAGTTGTTTTAATAAATTTGCTATAAAAATATTGCATACATAATTTATTATAAAATCATATTAATAAACATAAAAATAAAAAAAATGTATGAGGTTTAAACAATTTTGTTTTTATTGAGTAGGCCTATTTTGAATATATTCATTAATACATTTGCTGTAGCAAATCTTTTATTTTTAATTATGTAAGCTCCCGGATTGGAATATAATGACAAATGTTAAAAAAGGTATAAGTTTTCCTGTACACGTCTTTCAATCCTTGTTTTCTTGCTTCTGCGAAGACGGAGGTTTCGGGTTACCCCATCTTTTGGTCACATAATTAAACACTAAATTAAATAAATAAAACCACTTCTCTTGCTAGTGAGATCATCGTAAAACCCATTGTCACATACGAGAAAGAGATTAATTAAGCACATGCTGCCCAGGCGAAAGTAGGTCAAAGACTGAAGTTATGCCAGCCTTGATGCGGGAATTGGAGGTTAAACATGTTGCAGTAGGCTATTCTTATTCTACACGATAATTAAGGTGTCAAACAGAATTTTGGATTGGAATGACACGTCAATCGTTCAACAAATGTTTCTAGATTTTTGAAGCTCTGTAAATAGCAAACTCTTCCCATGAATCCATGTAACGGCCTTTTTTACATAAATGTAGGATGTTCATATTCGTGTTAGAGTCAGTGTAACCGTGAAGTTTATTAGATGTTCGACGAAATTGGACTTGGAGGAGTTCAAATCCTGTACACTTTTAGGTAAATGTTCCTTGAACCTTTTTATAGAAGGACGGCCTGTTTGGCATATAGAGAAACTCGGTCAATCATTGCTCGAAAGCTGGTAGAGCCCAGTTTATTTGGCCAAATCTGGTTCACTTATTTGTTGTGTCCATTGAGTAGACGTTTGAGCTTGTTGGATGTTTTATATGTGGTTATGATATAATTTTTAGACATTTTTTTGTGCAAGGAGTTGTTTAACAACGATCCGTATTCTATGGAGGCGAACTTTTGTTTTCTCTTATTTGCTTTAACCGTTTTTCCGTTGTGTTTTATAATAAGTTTGTCAATCAGGGTGCTATTATATCCGTTGGTCAAGGCAATGTGCTTAATTATGTTCAATTCACGGTCATAGTCTGGTTTATTTAAAGGAACAGATAGAAGGCGATGGACTAGGCTATTGTAAGCTGCTGTGTTTTGGGTTAACGGATGGTGTGAAGATGAGTGAATGTATGGTTTGGAACTTCAGATTTTCAAGTTGAAAAAGATTTCAACGTTGTTAATACATTCTAAATTTCAATGTCAATACTATGAGATACAGACTTTCTTTTTTTTTATTATTTGTTACCCTGAATTTAGATGATTCTATGTAACATCATTCACCAATCAGCCCTTAAATGATTCACAAATTAATCATTAGTTTTAAGAATATTGTAAAAATATCAATAAACAAACATTAAAAAAAAAAAATTCACAGTGTACGTTTTGTTTATTTGATAGCGTGATCAATGAATTCCAAGATTTACCGTTGGATAATTCTCGTATCAACCAAGAATATTCTGTAAATATTTTTTATTGTTAATTTACTATCACTAGTCACTGGTGACTCATCTACAATTTTTCTCTTAGATGTATAATTGTGTCTGAGAAATCCTCATTTTCTATTACGCAACACTACACTATAATAGTTCGAAATTTTTCGCTTTTTTGTTGACGTTGTTGTGTCAAGAGTTGATGAATATCTGTATTAACAAGAGTAAGGAGTCTCTTCTCAAGATTTACTGCTAATCTTTCGCCTTCTTTGATGGTAGGAACTTCAAGTCTCTTTGTACGTGGCCATACTATGGGGCGTACACAATATTCGAAAAAATTATGCTTGCTATGTATGTACATACCTTAATTGAATTGTAAACTTCTTTAAACACACCACGTCCAAAATATGTTTGCAGGCAGTGAATCGGATTTTACCGTCACGCATTTTCTGAAACGCTCTATTCAGACACGCTCTACTATATATAAAGTAGCAGAGTATATAGTTTACTTGGTAATATCTCTGAAATGAGCATTGTGCTTCCTCATTTCATAAGTTGTATTAAAAAGTTTACACTTCTCCCGTGTGATCTTAAGCACACAATTTGTTTTATCTATGTTTGGTGAAATGTAATTTTTATAATCATTTATAGGAGACTGGATGGCATCTGATGTGGCAGATATTAGGGATGTGGATGAGTTGGAAGTGTACGGTATTGATGCTCAAACTTCAATTCAATTGGCTTTTTATACTTTTGA
>JAGFPH010005201.1:75829-102028 GCA_018207615.1 Philaenus spumarius
AATGTAGATCTAAAACAAACAATAAATAGAATAATGTTTATAGATATCGGCATATATCCTGACACTTGACCTCGCTCTGGCGCGATGGGCCGGGGGTGTGGAGAAAGGACAGAAGTAGAGAATAAAAAACATTTTCAAACACCGTTTTGGAACTGGTTTATCTATACCCGCCGGGAGAACTGATGTTTTTAGTCAGGTTAGTAGAGGTTTGTTCAAGTGCCAGCTTACGCGCCAGTATCTGTACTCCACACATTCTGGAATACCTGAGTGGTACAAAGGACATTCAATAATTAACAAGACAAATTATTGCAATAGCGGGAAGACTATTGAATATTATTAGATGCAACTTTCTGAGATCAAGTTGTCAACCTTGGGGACAAATTCAATCTGCTATTTGAGAGAAATAAAAACAAACATAACTTCTTTAGTTTTTTTTTTCAAAATGCTAAGAAAATTGAAAATTTTCTAAAATAGGGAAGTTATTGGTTTCACCCCGTTTTTCAAAAATCAAGTACAGTATTCATCAGATCTCGACGTTTTGAGGTCCTAGGAATCTTCCCTGACCACTCCCGAGAGGGTGTCACCCTGTCTGTATGTATGTGTGTGTGTGTATGTAAGTATGTGACCCGCTTATAACGTTTGAACGGCTTAACCGATTGGATCATACCAAACGGTGTTCTAAAGAGTTCCATCAAACTTAGATTTCCTGAAAATTTCAACTAATTCGGACCGGTAGGTTCTGAGAAATTTCGAAAAAACTAAGAAATAAAAAATTTTTAAATCAGGTTTTTTTTGGAATAACTTTTAAACGGCTTTACCGATCAATTCCAAAATCTAATCAGCTTTTAACCTTGAAAAGCGACGTCGATCGCTACCAGTCCGGTCAAAATCGGTTAATTCGTTCGTGAGATATCGTGAACGAAAGAAAATAAAAAAAAGTGTTTTTTCTCAATTTCTCCGAAATTTTTCATCGTAAAAATTTTTGTTGTCGATTCTTTCAATGGACTCGAAAAACTGCATCGACTGCCGCAAATCGCATAAAAATCGGTTGATTCATTCGCGAGATATCGTGAACAAAAGAAAATAAAAAAAGTGTTTTTCCTCAATTTCTCCGAAACTTTTCATCTGAAAAATTTTTGTTGTTGATTCTTTCAATGGACTTAAAAAACTACATCGATTGCCGCAAATCGCATAAAAATCGGTTGATTCATTCAAAAGTTATGGCAGTTCAAAATTTCCAAAACTAGTGTAGTTAGCGGGAAGTTACAGGCATGGCCTTTAGGGTTAACCGTTTTCCAATTTTTTGTTATCCAAAGATGTAAAACTGGTCGAAATTTATTTGAGACTGTTGAAAGAGTATGATTAATTTGTGGAAATGTGTATAGATTGAACAGTTTAAATCGGGCAGAACAAATGTCACCAATATTCATCGTTCCAGATGACCGGTGCGCTGCAATATCGCATGAATGACATTATTTGTGATGACACAGGTATAAAAATCTAGACAATATTTTCTAATTTGAGTAATGTTAGTGTTGGAACCATCATCATGATCATTCATGACAAGCTGAATTATCACACGATGTGTTCAAGGTGGGATCCAATAGTTGTTGCCACATTCAACTTACAAACCTGACCTTACGCCATTGGAATTTCATCCGTTTAGCCAACTCAAGCAGTGTTCACATGGCACCAAATTCGAAGACAATAAAATGGTAAAAAAAGCTGCACACAAGAGGCTCCACCAGTAAGGTCAAACATTTTTACCAGGGGAATTAGAAACCTCCCACAGCGATGAGATGAGTGCTTAAATATTAGTGGAGATTATGTTTAAAAGTAGTGCAAGATTCAATTTCTTTGAATAAATTACTTTCTACCACTGCCATTAATTGTCTTGTTAATTATTAAACCGTTCCTTGTATTTAAAAACTGCCAGGTATACTGGAACATGTGGAGAAGAGACTGTTCAGTTATTTTTTGCTTACACAGGGAAACAGATTAAAATTTTTATTTTATTTTATACTACGGGAGACCCCTGTGTGCTCCGCACGCCAACACCGTTGGAACCTTCTACACACATCATTATGTTATGTTTCCTTTATAATAAAGGTGTAGGATTAATAAAAACATCAAAGCTAAGATGGTAAATAATATTAAATCAAATTATTTTTTATATTTTATAACAGCAGTTATAATAAAGGTTAAAAGAACCAGCAAGGCTCAGGCCTACACTTTAATAAAAACCTAACCTAAATGTGAGAAATACAATTAATCGCTTCACAGTTTTAAATGAGCTCTTAATGGAAATATTAGAGCAAAAAGCTGATGACTCTATCAACAATAAACATATTTATTTATTATTTAGTATGGTCATCCCTTGCACTAAAATATTTAGTATAGGGTGTGTTGTTTTACTTCAACAGAAGGTGTTGTTTGCAAAAACCTATCTTAAAAGTTAAAAATATAAATAATTGTTTTTAAGTTTGAAATCGGCTGATAATGGAAATATTATAGGAAACAGCTGACTTCTGTTATTATTATAGTCAATAAACATATGTAATGGTGCTTACATTTTTGGTAAATATTGAGTATATTTTTTGTTGTTTTTATGTTCAATAGATGCTGTTGTTTTTCAAAAAGTATATAAAAACACGTGTGTATTCGAATGGAACGTTATGTAAAATTTCAAAGTAATCAGTGAAGAACTTTCGGAGATTATCAATTCTGAACAAACGAATACTTACATTTTTATTCATATAGATTCTGTGAACTCACTAAAAAATACAATGTATTTGTTTTGAAAAATAATATTCTGAAGTAACCACTCATCATACTTTCTTTTAATTTTCAATAATCTGAAACTTTGGTGTTATATTGTTTCATTGAAACTGATTTTATATTAATCCTTGTCCATTTTAATATCAATGCACATAATAAGACATTGGGGAAGTTAAGCTGTTGCCAAAATAAAAGAATTTCTTGTTTATATTTCTTTGCACATGTATCATCTTACAAATTGTATTTAGTGACTATTGAATTAAGGATTACAAAGTCTTCTTTTTACTAAAATAACTGAAATAATATTTTAACTAACCACTATTGAAAGAATATACTACCTTTTGGCCCACAGCTGACACAAGGAACCCCATTGCATGAGTCATGGCAGTGACAGGACCTTTCTGTTCCTTCGAGTAGACCATCTTAAATCTGTTTTTTGTGAGGGGCTGGCCAGGCTCTGGTACTACTTCTATGATGTCAAAGATTAAAATCTGAAAATATTTAACAGAATTTCAAACTTGTATTTACATTTTAAATGGATTATTGTTGTTGTTTTTGTTAAGGCGAAATCAAAGTATGTTTATCATTTGAAGTTGTAGCGTATGCAACTCCGTTAGAGGCGTATTACAGATTTCGACTTAAAAAGGCATTAAATTTCAATAAACTTAATTAAATTAAGGCATAAAAAATATAAATCAAACCAGAAATAACACATATGGAAAACAATTTATAATTGGAAAAAACAACATGCATATTTGGGTATGGAACTGTCATTAGATGGAAAAGAAACTGGAGAAATTCAACACAGAATACTATCAGGCAATAAAGCATACACGATGTCCCATATTTTTAATTTGTAATAAATTACCTGTTTACACGCTTCCTCAGCAAGGGTTAAATTAATTAAATTACAAGTGAAAAAACATGGACCAAGACCGGGATTTGAACCCAGGATCTTTGCCTTTACGGGGCAAACTCTACCACTGAGCTATCCTGATCCTCCAGATATTGGTCGATGTTATCTCACTTGTACGGTTTTACTGCATTTACCATATTTTTAGATACAAAACTATACACCGTGATAAAATAAAAATCTTGTGACTTACTGCACTACGATGGTAACACTTTTGTGATGTATAAGCCGCAAAGAATAAGAATTGTAAAAAACACTCAGTTTTGGCAACTTACAGATGAAAATGCTGTGACGTCATCCATAGTTGAAGCTACCAGAAACTTTTACACGGAAACTGACCTGTGATGTAACACCATTGTTGTGCCACGTTGTCTTGTATTGCACTTTAATCACTTGTTATTAATTTTGAAAAAAGACCTAATTTATTAAATTGTAGTTTATCAATTTAAAATATTCTACACTGTTTCTTGAATTTAAATACGCACAAGATACAGATAGTGCCAAGCAGCGTGAAGTGACACTTGAGCATGTGCTATAACATCTTACCCTCTCCTACTCGACTGTGAGTCTTCAGTACAGTCACCACCAAAAAGTGTTGATATGCAATCAACACGACTACATAGCAGACATGAATTAGGTAGGGCAGGCGGCTCTGACTGTACTCCGCCGCGAGAGGGGAAATGTGATGGGAGCCGGCGTAGGAGACTTGCACAGTCCCCTCTTCACGCGCCATCCTAATTGGCGCTATCTGTAAATACTTATTATGCTAAGGGCCCCAATGAATTTTCAAACAAACATAAAAGTAGAATATCAATCTTTAATGAAACATCATAATTTCAAAATATACCAAGGAAATTAATATATTTAAAACAATTAAATTTAACATTAATATTAATTTGAACAGACAACTTTACAAAGAAAACTGACTATATAACCCTGCAAGATTTCAACAAATAATAATACCAGTTTTTAAAGTAATTGCCAGTTCCTATAAATTCTTGTTTCACCTATTATTTTGCCGACAAAATCCCTTCAATTGTCTTCTCAAGAAAAAATACTTCCACAAATATTTATGCTGCAATGATACATCCACAAAAAAAAACTTAAAAAAAAAAAGGAAGTGTTAACACTTTCACGAAGAAAAGATTTAAAAGTTATTTTATATTGTCTCGGACTGATAATTTTGCACCAAGATATTTTCATTTTACTACGAAGAATCATTAATATTTCACAAAGATATCGTCACAAAGATACAATGAACGGTGATTTTATATGAGTCAAACCAACATAATTAATGCCTATTTGATGTTACAACAGCGACTGACAATATAAATGTTTGTTTAGGACAACAAACACTTTCAAAATTTTTTTTTGAGAAATAGGCGTTTGGTTTTACTATTTGCCAATTGGTATTAAGTATAATTATTGATAATTACTAGGTCATGTAATAAAAATAAGTGATAATATAGTGACAATTACGCTATAAATTGAAACACTGATTGGCAAAAAGCTTTAAATCTCAAATAAGGAAATCTATTTATAGTGATACTTCACACTTTGCAAAGAAAGTTTATTGTTTCAGTTTTCATATTTTATCATAAAAAAAATATTTCTGTAAGAAAATATTTTTGGTTAATCATTTCAGTAAAATGGTAAAAGTGTCTCAATTAATGAAGCTTCTAATATAGTAGAAAAGTGTAGTTCTTTTCTGTACTATTTTGGAATAGGAAACTGGTTGACTCTACTAAGTTAAATATTCCTCTCCTCACACATTTCTTATTATTAAAAAAAAAACAAAGATCTAAAAACGTGTACTTGCCCTTCCACGACTTGTAATATCTTCACTGTAGTTATAATTTGTCCCCAAAGCTATGTATCCTTTCAAGCCACTTCGTGTGCCTTCATAAGCAAGACTGACGTTCTTCAGACAGGTCACGTGCTCCCATTCTTCAAGATCCATTTTTGTGTTTGGTATTACCTGTACAATATTCAACATTAACAGACATATTTAGAAAGAGACAAAAATTCATACCACGATAAATTAATACATGAATTAAGAATATGATAACACTGGGGAAAATCACTGGGTGCTTCATCCATCAACTCCCTTTTTTCTGCTTACATATTTTGACACTTTATATGCAAAATAATAAACAAATTAAAAAAAAGTCTTTTAAACAAAGAAACGAGGCCTAAACAATAATTAATGTAATTGACTCATAGAGGTTTTTCTTTATCATTATCATGTTGACACTGTCTATTGCCACATAAAAATGTGCTTAACGACAGTAACAGTTTGAATTTGAATAAATGTATAGGACTAATAAAGCTAATATGGTAAACAATAGCCTATTAAAAGTTTAAATCAAACTATTAAGTTTACAATATAAATGGAGTGATAATAAAGGTTAAAAAGAACCTTAGGCCTACTCCCAAACAGACAAAATATTTCAAAGTGTTAAGTCAGCTGTTAATGAAAATGTTACTAAGAAATAGCCTGCATACCAGTTTAGAGTACCATTGAAAATACTACCACTTATAAACACTAATACAAATTTAAAATCATTGTTTATTCTATGACATACCTCCCATGACACAGGAGAGAAGAGCAGAACACTGAACTGTTCCTGCAGTGGGTAAGGGAAAAAATCATCCCTTTCTTCGACGGATAACTCCTACAACATAATTGGTCCATTCTAAAATTCTATTACCAAATAATAATACTAACATTTTATAGTAAAGTGTACCAACATCTATAATTTATCAGCTGCCAGAGGCCAAAGGAACAATAGATATTTTTAACAATAGAAGTTTTGATTAAGAATTTGTGCACTTGTAAATTTGTATAAGTAAAATTAGATATACCATCACTGCAAATTGAAATAACTAATGGTAGTTATGTATTAACATTAAAGTACTTTCTTGCTAAGTTTTTGGTAACATAAACGAAAAACATACATTTTGTTTGATATAGCCTGGTTATAGTACCATAGAATAAGGAAATTCCTAAGCGCCCTTCTATATACAAGAATTTCTGATGAAAAGTTAGATCATAGATGTTAAATATCTCTGTAAAAAAATACCAAGAGAATAAAGCACAATTCATTTATGTAAGATCTTAATATGTAGTAAGTAATACTTACTTTGTCTTCCCCATTGAACTTGTAATACTTGTTAGAGGTCTCTGCTACACTAGTGACTATACAATAAGTCTTACTTTCAAGATGATATGTAACAAAGTGTGGTGTGCAACGTAGAGGTACTTTCCTTACAGGCCAAGGTGCATCGTACGATAGATGTGTCGGAAGTACACATATCCTCAGTTCACTCTAAATAACACAATCATTAAACATACTTAAAATTGAAAATGAACGTAAACACACAAGTAAGTTGAACCTTTGTTTTGTAAGTGCTTCAGAAAATAATATATATTTTTTTTATATACAGTTAATCTATTTAGGGTTCTCTGTTAACCCTGGAACCAGCAGATCGCACGAAACGTGCGATCATGACAACACATTTTGTAACGCGCAATTGTATTGAATATTTCACCCACTAAACATTATCCAATCGCAATAAATCAAAAACCGTTAGAAAGGTAATGATCTAAACTTTAATTTTTGTATTTACAAGTTTTTTCTAAAACGTATATTTACATACGTAATCATCATTGCAGTTTATTAGTTTTCTTCAACAAACTCAGTGCCCGTCAATTCACCGGATTTCGTCATAAAACACGACGAAGTAACGCATCTTTCTTCTCTCCATAAATCCCGCCCAGTACTTCTTCTAAAGTAAACCTAGATATCGTTGGATTCTTCACAATTTCCCCTATCTAATACTGACATCCAATCAAATAGTTCTAAAGTTGTGGGGCGTTTTGTAGACCCTTGCAATTGGTTATTTATTCCATGTGATATCTGTGTGAAAACAATCGTTTTTTTAGAGATATTTTGGTATCTTTGTAAACATAATGCTTCAAGCTAACGTTCCCTGTAAACCAAATAAAAATGCTATATTTGAACAGTTTGTTGTGTAGAACCGTGGGAAAGTGACTGAACAAACTCATCTATGGTTTGAATTTGAACTCTAACGGACTTTTATAACATGGGTAGACATAGGAGTATGCGCGCGCATCTTGTATAGTAGTACGGACGAGAGACTTCTATATTTTTTTCACTTTTGTTATTCAAATAATTCTAAGTGAAACACTTTAATGAAAAGATAATTTAAAAGTATACAGTTCAATTCTTTGATTTATTCTCTAAACTTTGTTATAATAATATTTCATTTTTGGGTAAAGCAAATATTCCTAAATTACGATTCAAACTAGGTCTACTTTTGTTAGCAGTCGTGTAGATGGAACATAAAAACTGGTGTTTTCAAAATAAGATATTTGAAATTGATAAATATTTTTATACAGTTCTATTTAGAACTAAATTACAAAAGTTTTTTACATTTATGGAAAAAATTACAAAAAATGTTTACTACTTTTTATGTAGACCTAAAGTTGAACTTTTATTTTTCGTAACTGAACATTTTTTGTTTCTTGAGCTAATAACTTTGTAAATTTTTCATCTATCCTTTTTTTACTGGCATATACCAATTATTTAAACCTTTCTCTACAAAAAAGCAATGGAACACTTTTGGATTGGGGTTCATTTACTATTTTTGGCGAATTTTTGAAAAAATGCTTGCACACGCCAAAAAATCCATTTTTGTTAAAGCCGCCGGTTCTAGGGTTAAAAATGGGGAAGAAAAGGAATTTTTATAGGATCACTTATTTGCCCGCCTGTTACAGCCGATTATCTCTGAAATGGATAAGATAAAATTATCATAATGAAATTTTACAGAATTATAAAGCATGCTAACCTCCAATATATTAGAATAATCAGAACTCAAAAATACTATTTTCGGGAGAGGGTCAAAGTGTGGTGAACATATACTGTGTATATATTTTTTTAAATTTCTTAAAGGCAAACCATGGCCTGATCATAATGAGTAAATATTGTTCCTAAAATATAAAAGTAAAAACAAACAACATACACAAAATATGGTAACAGTTAGGACTAAAAATAATTAATTATAAAAAGAAAACATTTTTCATTTTGAAGTTAACAATAGAACCTGGGTTTATCAAGTTTCCAGATTAACTGAGGCAAATTAAAAAAAAAAACTTTGTAAAAATCAATTCAGTTAACTGACAAAAATGTAAGTTAACTGAATGGATTTCGAAAAAGAATTCATAGCTCAAGAGTATTTCTCAATAAGTGAATTTACAATAAAACGTTTTGTGTTACATGGAACAGAATGAAAACAAAACTGTCGTTTGCCTTGTACATTTCCTGTAAACATTTCCGCTCCTTACCCAACGAAATAGTACGGTGACATTTAGGGGACAGGTACAAAGTGAATGAAGAAGCGGGTGACCACGCGGAGATTTTATTTTTCCACATTTTCAACCTACTTTTTGTGTGTAAAACGTTAAAAATAAAGTTTCAGTTACTCTGTGCGCTTAAATAAACGTGTGAAAAGAAATACATAGAGGAGGAAGAAAATAGACGGCCCGAAATCAAAGGAAAGGGGACTTCAAACATTTTTCGAGTTCTGAGAAAACATTCAAAGTTTGACATTGGTCGCATTTTTTTTTTAAAGCCGCTACTTAATTTCTAATAGATGTTTCAGTTGTGGAAAAAGTTATAATTTAAAAAAAAAAAAATTAAATATTGTACATATAATGGAGCTAATATTTTTGGATTTCCGATTTTCGGAGGCGTTTCGGATAAACCGGGTTTCGGTTGGCCGGGATTTACTGTACTGTAATTTTACTGTTTCTTTTTTGAATTACAGTAATGCTACAGTTTGTTAATAATACTCAGAAAATGTATTTAAATATTTCACCTAATTGTTTACTCATTAAAACTTTACACACTTAAAATTGTTACCTAATTAATAATTGTAAGTGACCTCAGCTCCAATTTGCAGGGACCCTTCTGTACATTAAAAGAAAAGTACAGTTTTTCTTTTTAATAAACGTCATGAATAATATTGTCAATAATAGTAATACTGTATAGTTGTTTGTCCTTTCACTCAAGGTAATAAAAATATGACTTCCTGTTGGTACATCTTTATAACGTCACTCGGACATAGAGTCAAAATTTGTTCGGTCCCTTTGTTGACGCTATAACCAAGTTTAACTGTATACTATAAGTCTATATTATCACTAAATCTATGACAAAATTACAATTTTACAGATTTACTGTGACTCGATGTTAGCTCTGATAATCAAGGTTCTACTATTATTACTTAATTGATGTTAAACTTACTTTCTTATTAAAATATAGGAAACCTTGAGGACAATTGACATTGTTGAATGGCGCAAAACATGTAACAGCTCCATCTATAGTCATAGGATGTATTCGCAGTTCTCCTCTTGAAGTTAAAAACACCCAATGTGGATAAGGTCCACATACAAACACCTGAAAACAAGTTAGAATATTAATTTTCTGCAGAATATGTTGTTTAATATTTACCAAACTTGCTGTTAACACATTCATAAAAATAAATAACAGAAAAATCAATCCCAATCTTAGCTTTATAATTTATTAAAATAAAGGTACCAAATATGGCAGGGGACATTTTAAGAAGAGAGGCGCAAGGAAAAATCAACCGGTTTTGTAAAAAAATGTGGCAAGTCGTGACCATCTTACCACCAGCATTAACAAGAAGTATGACATAAAAGGTATCTTTTGTAAGACTTTTTCCAAACTTTTTTTGAGAAGAATAAGTTAGGTCATCTTGCAACGATCCTAAAGGGATTTCAGCCTTTAAATGTAAAAATAAAAAGGTGAAATTATTATTGCACTGAGTAGTTGCAAAAATTTTATCCTGAAGTGAAGGTAAAAATGTAAGAAATGTTTTAATGTACGAGGTCTATCAAAAACGTTCAGTGAATGGTCCACTATATCGCTATTCAACGCTTAAACAGCGCGCGTGGATGTGTATGCAGGCATGAACATGTCTGGATCCGCAATCTGTCGGGAGTTGCGCGAGGCTTCTATTGCAATATTTTACAGTCATTGCAACAGAGTGTTCTGAGTAGTGTGCGTTGAAAAGCCATGGAGCAACGACACAACATTAAGTTCTGCTTCAAATTGGGTAAAACGGCGACAGAAACCCATGAGATGTTGCAAGTGTACATGCAGGATAATATGAATAGGAAATGTGTGTACGATTGGTTTGCACGCTTTCGCGCTTGCAAAGAATCGGTGGAGGATGAACTGCGTTCGGGACGACCATCCACAAGCAGGACGCCAGAAAACATTGAACATGTGCGAGCAATGCTAAAAAAAGTCGGCGATTGACTCTGTGATTAAAAGCATAAGAAGTGGGTATTAGCAAAGACACAATGGGGCCATCGTCCATGACGAATTGGGCAAACGCAAGATTTGTTCACGATTTGTGCTGCACATCCTAACAGATAATCAAAAAATAAGACTTTTGTGGCCAGTGGCGATTTCATCGATATGTGTGACCGGGATCCAACTTTTCTGGGTTACATTGTCTCAGGAGACGAAACTTAGTATTACCAGTATGACCCCAAAACGAAAAGACAATCAATGGAATGGCGGTCCCCTTCTTCTTCGCAACAAACAAAAAGCCACGTGGAAAAATCCAAAGTGAAGACCATGTTGATCACATTTTTTTGACAAAGAAGGAATCATTTATAAGGAATTTGTTCCTGCTGGCCAAACGGTGAATGCCGCATTCTATGTATTTGGAGGTTCTCAAACATTTGTTGCAGCGCATCCGGCGTGATAGGCCACAAATATTTCAGACCGGAAATTGGATGTTAGTGCACGACAATGCACCATCGCATACCAGCATCATTGTACACCAATTTTTGACAGTTTTGCAACACCCACCACACTCTCCAGATCTGTCGCATGCTGATTTTTTTTGTTCTCACATCTTAAGAAAGCTTTAATGGGATCATGGTTTGTGGACGTCGAAGAGATTCGGAACCAAGTGACGGCAATTCTGAAAACATAAAGACATGATGACTTCTCCAACAATTACGAACGTTATCAGAAGTGCGTTGTGTCTGGTGGAGACTATTTTGAAGGCCAATAAAGGTACATTCTGTTTTTATCATACCATTCGCCGAACCTTTTAGACAGACCTTGTATATGAAGTTTGTGTAAATGTGTATATATATTTTGTTTACATGTTGTCAGTAGTAATACGTATGTTTCACTCCAGACTGCCAAAACCTTCTTAATAGGTGCAGGAAAGCTAACATTATAATACATTACATTTCAAAGAGTATTTATCAACTATCGTTATCACAGGAAAACTAAAATTAAGTCATAGAAACTACATAGCCAAAATAAACCCAAAAAGTAACAAGGATTATAATACTAGAACTGAATAGTCAAACTATACCAGTAATTCATAAAATTAGCGCACTTTTTATTTGGGATTGTTTTCTTTCTCGTACTTTTGCTGTTGTTATTTAATCCTGGTAATTTATAGAATTTATGCAAATCGTGTTTGGAACTTCTTTTTTTCGGGCTATAGACATTTGTGTTTTAAATTACATTGTAACACCGGTAATTCATCAAATTAGCGCAAATCCTATTTGAATAACGTTTTCTTTCATGGATTTTTTCCATTTTAAAATTAGGTTGTAATGCTGGTAACTCATAAAATTAGCTCAAATCGTATCCGGACTTCATTATTGGTGTTTATTAAAAGTCCAACTCAAATTACCTGAACCCTACTGAATACATTCTTAATTATGTAACATTAAAAAAAAATAATAATACACTAATTCTCACACACATACGTTTAACGATCAAACGCGTTTCAACGACCCTCCCTCTCTCTCCTATTCACTTTGGTATTTCACTTTCTGTTGTTACGATAACCCTATTGGTTTTTTATACGCTAAGGCCATGTCCACTTTTGTAGAGGGCAGACTTGGGAAAGTTAACCAAAATATTTAGTATTGATTAAAGTTAAAGTTAATGCCAGAAAAAAATAACTGATTAAAGTTAAAGTTAATGTCTGAAAAAATTAACTGATTAAAGTTAAAGTTAAAAAAAATTAACTGATTAAAGTTAAAAGTTAAAATACGGCACGTAATAAGGTTTATCAATACGCACGCGCGATGTTTCATTTGATTGATCTCATTTTGTGATTCAAGTAAAGCTAATTCAAATACTTTAGTGAAATAATAATTTACAAGTATAAGGTTCAATTCTTTGATTTATTCTCTACACTTTCTTATAATAGTATTTCATTTTTGGGCAAAGAATACATTCCTAAATTTAAATTACTATTCAATCTAAGCCTAGTTTTGTTAGCAGTCTTATGGCAGGAACATAAAAACTGATGTTTCCAAAATAAGAAATTGATATATATTTTTATATAGTTATATTTAAAACTAAATTACGAAACATTTTTAAATTTATGAAAAAAAATTACAAAAAATGTTTACTACTCTTTATGTAAGCCTAAAGTTGAACTTTTTCCTTTCGTTACTAAAAATTTTTGTTTCTTGAGCTAATAACTTTGTAAATTTTGCATCAATAATTTTTTTACTGCCATATATGACTTCTTTGAACCTTTCTCTACAAAAAGCTGTGGAACTTTTTTAGATTGGTTTATAATTACTATATTTTTCGAATTTTTGAAAACATTCTTGCACACGCACCGAAATGGCTTGGCGTTGAAAAACATTAACATGGGCAGTTGTAGGGAGAATTAATTGAAATTATAGTAAAATATTTTGAAAGAAATTAAGTTTTTACTACGTTTTAGATTAGAATATTTTCGCTACTGGTACTGACAGTGAAAGATTGCTTGATGCTTTGACTTGACTAAGTTCTCAAAATAGACAAACTCAAACAATAATAGAGCAAGTAGGGGTGGGTAGAGGTACCGGTACCGTTATGAATTATGAGAGCCTTGAGGTCACCTCCCTGGCCTTGAGGGGAGAGTGAGATGACAAACAATGCTCCCATAACTTATGAAATTATTGAAATTATCAACTGTAGCCTACACTCCAAACAACTCAGCTTAAATACTAAACCGTTTAATTACTTTTTTTTACTGCGTAAAAGTGAAATCATGTAAAGCGGGACCGCGATAACAAGGACTTCCTGTATCTTATGTATAAATTAATTATAGGATTTACAGGTATTAATACATAACCTTCCTTTTCCCATAAGATTTGGTTTTCGCTATTTGCGGTTTTGTGATTCAAAGCAATTTTTCGGAACCTATTCGGGTTTTTTATTCGTTTGATATCATTTTGTGATTCGAGGACCACTAAATGAATTCTTTTAGAAAACAACATTTTAAAATTATTCAATTCAATTCTTTGATTTATCTACACTCTACAAGAAATTTGAAATTGATACAGTTCTTTTTAGAACTAAATTACAAAACTTTATTACGTTTTGAAAAAAATTACAAAAATCTTTACTACTTTTTATCTTTTTATGTAGGTCTAAAGTTGGACCTTTTCCTTTCATTACTGAACATTTTTTGTTTCTTGAGCTAATAACTTTGTAAAATTTACATCTATCACTTTTTTACTGACATATATAAATTCTTTGAACCTTTCTCTACAAAAAAGCTACGGACCACTTTTGAATTGGTATATAATTACTATATTTGGCGAATTTTTGAAAATATGCTTGCAAACGCCCTACAATATGTAAACGCCCTTGAACGTGTGCCCTATAATAAAACACAATCTCAATAATAGACGACAAAAATTGGATAGGCAACAACCTAAAACGGCTAAAACACAACTTACCTTTAAGTGGGTCCTTAAATTGGAGGCCGAAATTGCTGAAGCTTTGATTGTTTTAAATTTTGGTAAACACAATAGGCATTTAAATGTTAAACTATTTCCCTCGCTTGTTATTTGTTCATAAAAGTTTGAAATGACTGGCCGCAATAAAGACATAATAAAATTAAAATTAAAAAGGAAAAATTAAAATACTGCTTTACTAGACCTAACTCACTATTAACAATCACTAACTCACTAAATAAAATCTAAACTGTCAATCACTATAACAGGGCAAAACAATTAAACAACTTATACAAAATTAACAAAACTATCCAACTGTAATAATGGCATGCGTATACCCAAGGGCTAATTGAATGACACTGATGGGTGTGTTAACGGCGTTGCTTTGTTTGTTTACGTTACCGTTAGCTAATAGCCCAGGTACCTTATACACCCCACCCTCTTATAGTTCTATCTTTCTTTAGACACCCCACCCCTTCCGGCCGGCCAATAAGCAATAAATAACCCAAACTAAGAAATATTGAATGTTGTCGCGTCAAGCCCACCCACCCGGCCGACATTTCCATTGTGACAAATCTTTCCGGGCATCCGCCAAATTAATTAACTGACGTTAGTTTTAATCGTTAACCAATATTTTAACGATTAAGAGTTAAAAGTTAATAAGTTTTAAAACTAACGATTAAGTTAAAAGTTACCCATATTTTTAACGATTAATTTTAATCGTTTTAACGATTAATTTTAATCGTTTTAACGATTAATTTTAATCGTTAATTTTTTTAATCGTTAATCCCAAGTCTGGTAGAGGGGTATAAATATGTAGCTTAGTCCTAGGCTAAACTAGTTATAAGTTTTTAGTTGTAGCTCATGTATCACTGAGGATGTCGACTTTGTCGTTGAAACGATTTTGAACATTAAACGTATGTCTGTGAGAATTAGTGTATTGTTATTATTAATTTTAAATAACTCCTTCTCACTCGTCAAGCTCATAGTTTATTGAATTATGTAACAGTTGTATATTGTAATTTTATGGGTCAATCTTACACGTGCATCCTTCCTTCATTATTATGCTTACTATATCACATGTAGCATGAATTTTGAAAATTTACTCAAGAAAATAATATGGTTGCATTTACTACCTCAGATGAATTGATGAATTAATGGCTAAGTTTTCAGATAACCAATATATTAGATTAGGGACTGATAAATCAATGTATTAAAATGTTTTAGAAAGACTAAACATTTTAAATTTTCAAGTTAAATTTTAATTTTTTAAATTATTGAAGTTTTTTTTAAATTTGTTAAACTATTGATTGAAAATTTTTGAGAAACTCTTGATCCCTCTCGTTGCTTCCAAGCCTGCTAACAACTGCTTCTTCAGTTTGGTTGGTAACAGAAGTCTCGGATAAAATCTTCGTTAATTTATTAAGTGCTAGCTTATAATATTAACCTTAGAATTCCGCCCACACTTCTCATGTAACTTTTCTAGTATCCTCACCATACCCAACACACCATCATTGTAATTAATTGTTCTTTGATTTTGGAGATTTCTTATTATTGGCTGTGCACTGGTTGTTTTTGCACCATGATTCCAAAATACAACACAGTTGTAAAATTATATAAATAAACAATGTATGTAATTGCTAATGAAAGGTTTCTTCACATTCTTACCACATCCTAATTCTTTATTAATTAAAATAATGGTTGAAATAACATAAATTTAGTATGGTAAAATGTATGGTTACAGAAAAGACTAATGTAACAAAAATTTGTTAAAACTTTTTTAGGGAAGTCCTTTAAAAGATAGAATTTAAAAACAAAATAGTTTGAGCAAGTTATCAGCATTTTGTCAAAATAATAATAAATAATTAAAAGACAATATTATTAAATGACACAGAAATTAAATAAATTTCTGTAATATATAGTAATTAAGTAAGATTCACTTACACCATTATAACCTGCGATGTTGCTAAAGTAACGCAGCTGGCTCACTCGAGCTACTTCAGGCTTTGCTTCATCATCCTTTTTTTTAGACCTGAAAAATAAAAATAACTACATCATTACAATCACAAGATAACCTTGGTCCGTGTGTCTAGAAATAATGAAAAGATGAAAGATAAATATAGAGGGTGATTCAGAACTATGTGGCAATGTCTCACTCATTCTATAGCTTAAGAAATAAAAAAGTTCATATAAACATAGACCCGAAAACGCTTCGTTTTCCAGATATCCACCATTGTGTTTTTTGTACAAAATAATGTACAGTAGGATCTCGGTAATCCGGCCCTATATGGGGATTAGTAACCCCGGATTACCGAAAATGCCGGATTAGTGGAAGTGAATTAAAAAATTAAGAAATTTAACAATAAACTACATTTTTATTGCTTACAAAAACTATGACAATAATCGTTTTAACTATGTACTGTATAATGAAATTTCGTTAATTATTATGAAAAATAAACTGTGATATGAAACAGAAAGGTTCAGTACAGTATGTATTTTAATCAATTAACAAAGTCACTAAATACGCAAAATGAAAATTTAATACCTACTGTACACTTTACATTTACTTAAACAACAGCAAAATGGTTTGTAATGCTTTTCTGCTTCTTTGCATTAAAGGAAATATTTTATTTTATTTTTTCCGCTTACACACTTCCTCAGCAAGGGATATTTAATTAAATTACAAGTGAAAAAACATAGACCAAGACCGGGAGTTGAACCCGGTACCTTCACGTTTCCCAATATGTCGGAAGCTGAAACTCCGTTTTCTTCCGCCCAAGTTATTGCAGTTGCGTAGGCACAGAGCGCCGAGTCCTTGTTTACTGTGTGTGCGGCAGCCGTACTTCTCACAAAACGGCCTTCACTTAACTCATTCGCAACAATCACAATGTATTCAACTTCCCGTAGCAGACGCCGACGTACTACTGTACTGTTGTTGTGGAGACTCACGTCTAGGCATATTTTCGAAATTTCTAGAAATTATATCTAGAAATTTACTGACTATTCGGCGAAAACACAGCGCCGGATTACTGGACGTGCCGGAGTATTGAACGGCCGGATTATAGAGACTGTACTGTATATCTAGAGAACGGTTTGACAGATTGAGTTCAAACTTGGCACGAAGCTAACCTAACAATGATCTATCTGAAGAAAACTAATCGATTCTATAAAATCATGCGTTTCAAAATGACAGCGGGTTGAAAAATTTTAACCTAAATTACTCAAAAACAGTACATTTTAACAAAAAATGTCACACACCTTTTTGTAGCCCTTTTGATTCCCTATCTGATGGTGTAACTATCAAAACAAACGGATGAAGGATAGTAGTTAAGTTATGTGTAATAATTGGTTTGTTCATCCCAGCATCCTATACCAACACAGTAAATATAGCAACATTGTATGTACATTTGTAACGTGCTGCCTCCTTGCAAACCGTTTACAAAACAAATTTATTAATAATTTAAAAAAAATAAACTAAAATGAAATTTTGACAAGTTTTCTCTAAGTTGTATTTATAAAAAAATATATATTTGTATATGTAACAATTACTGGTGCTCTCATATCCTCAATTTATATAACTTACTATATTAATTAATTATATTTTAATTCAATAAATCATTATTCCCTTAACCACAACAAAAACAATCAAACATAACTCCAAAATTGAAAATACGTTATAGCATCGTCAGATCTGTGCTTGTCACAGCCGACGATTAAATCTTTGTTACATATAATCGATTTAATATCTGTGCGTACAGTTGGCAAACTACTGGGCAACTCATCTTAGAAGCATGAAATCTGTGTTCTACACACAGAGACCATGCCGCCAAAATCTGTCGCTGCGGCTGCTCAACCGAAGCCATTTTGTTTCACCTTAACTCTACACTGAATTTACATTCTTTGTTCGGTTCATATTTACCATGAAGTACTTTACCAGGAAGGGAAAGGACTCAAATTAACGAAACATAATAGTTGGCATTAACATTTACTCCTCCATCTCAAAGCTGATCAAATTATACAACAAAATAAATTGACCTGGCAAACCATATTTAAAAAACACAACGCAATCATTCATCCACTCATTCAAGAATCTAAGTTCTAACATAAAAGAAATTATATATTATGTATAACATTTATGAATGCAGATCTTTTTAAGTTACTTATTTAAATGGTTTACTTACGTACATATTTTATTAATTTTATAAATTTATAGTGCACTTTTAAACTATGAAACAAAGAATGAATTTAATTTAACACAACATCTTTTCTTTAGGAAAAATCTTTATGGGAAACAGTTTTATAGTTTTTTATACTTAGCCTCACTCGACACTGTTCTTTCTTTATCGATGCACTGTTCTAATTCACTCAAAACACTGTTCAGCTTTCTGTAAGCTACCATTACATTTTCAAGGTACGCTTGCCCTTGAAATTTACAAACTCGATAACTTCGACTAACTTTGTCCAATTTTCACCGTTTTACATTTTTTCGTGAATACACTGTCTCTACTACTGTTTAACACAACTTAAAACCATATTTCCTACAGAAATACTGCAAACTCCATAACTATGGAAGCATTTCTCACAACACACCAGAAACAGGTCTGTACAGCTCGACGACTTTTAATGAAGTGGGCACCCACGCTTTGCTTGGAGCTGTGATGTAATGCGCTCTGTCGTCATCTCACGTGATTGATCTCTACCAATCATAAATGTCTTCTTATTTCATACTGAACTCGTTTTGAGGCTAAATGTCTGTTTTACTCCATTCTGCACCCCGATGTTGAGGCTATTTTCTTATGATGTTATTTCCTTACATTCAAAACCTATCTAAATTCTTTGTTTCTTATAACTTTATGATTTTTCTTTTTTAACAATTTCTTATGAATTAGTTATGATAAAAATAAACTTGTCTGCATTCCTTTGGATTTCTATGTTAATTATTTTTTATAAATGTGATTTTAATTTAGCCTAATTCATCCAAACTTTGCAATAGCCCTCCCTTTACGTTACACCCTTTTATGTTATATTAATTCCCTTAAACTCACATATATTACACATTTGCCAGTGACACCATCCGATAAGGAATCAAAAGGGCTACAAAAAAGATGTCTTGACATTTTTCATTAAAATGTACGGTTTTTGAGTAATCAAGGTTTGAAATTTTCAAACAGCTGCCATTTTTAAATGCATGATTGGATAGAATCGATTATTTTCCTTGAGACTGATCATTGTTAGGTTAAACTTCATACCAAGTTTGAACTCAATCAGTTGAACCGTTCTCTAGATATACATTATTTAGTAAAAGAAACAAAATGGCGGACATCTGGAAAAAGGAAGCATTTTTCAAAAAAAACTTTATTCTTGATTTTCTGTTTATTTTTACCCATAGAACCATTTCCCGAAGTTTGGCTATTTACTTAGGGGACATCCTGTATATGTTACAATCCAAAAGGCTTGTCTAATGCATACATAAATTGGCAAACCACTCAGAAGGCTTAATCAAACTATTGTGCTTGCTCAGTGTTATCTAATTGTATATTGTTGTTTACTAACATTGACAACTTTGTGAAACTAGACAAACTAAATGTCAGCCTAACACTTTGTTTAATAAATTTACTTAACTTCAATTAATAAACTACAGGCCTACCTAGACTTTCTTTCCTTCACAATTATTGTCTGTGACACTTTGCGGAACCTCATTTTCAAATGTCCTCGTGGATATTTATACGCTTGGTAGAGTAGAACTTGATCGTCTGTCCTTAACATGAGTACTGGACGACTGCCATTGTGCCCCAAAGCAGCCACTAGAATTTCTTTTATTTGGCACTCCGGTCCTCCTGTAATAAATACATGTCAAGATTATAAGATAGGTAATCATTTCTATTACATATTCTAGTTATTTTGAGTTATTACTTTTTGTGCACAAAATACACAGATTTTCAAAACTGTCACATTTATTTGTTAAAGAATTTCATTTTACACTTACTTTGATAAAGACAAGAAATAAATTCAAGTTCACGTACACAGTTTTAATAAAGTTTAAAGAAATTATGGACATCCAAAACACAAAAGACCTAAATGGTATGTAAATAACGTAGATGACCATAAAATATGTACATATTTAAAAGCATTTTCTACAGGGGCTCATTGCATAAAACTAGAGTAGAACCCTTCTTAATCGGCCTCGGATCAACCGGTCCTCGGATTAACCGGCCTATCCCAAGGAACAACAGAGTTAAATATATTAACTGGCCGAAGTCTCAAACATTGATTGTTTGACGGACATTTCTTAGAAAATAAAGCGGGGTTATACAACGTTAGGTGTGCGGCAGGGGAACAGGGGAGGAGGGGCGTAAAAAAGAAACAAAGGATGCCGCTTTGTCAATTGATTCAAGGAAAAAATACACTTGCTGCGGAAGCAAGAGGGGAATCAAATCTTGCTTCCGCGACAATTGTATTTTTTCTAAAAATCAATTAACAAAGCGGCATCCTTTGTTTCTCTTTCTTTGTCTGTTGCTTTGTCGGAACCTTTACTGAATTTTGTGAGAACAAAAGTTCTAGAGAACGGGAGGGGAGAAAAGGAGGCGAGGAAAGGGGAGTGGAATGGGAGACGAGGAAGTTGCTGTACCTTTTTCTTTCAGTTTTGTTCTTGCCTTTGTCCGTTTATGATCTGTTGAATAAAAATGAGTGAGTTAGCTAAAAGGAAACGTGTGATGGTCTCGTTTGAGACACAGTTAAAAGTGCTAAAAATGTTTAATTTGTTGGTGTTTGTTTGCTTATGTATGTACAGTAGATACAATAAAATGAGTTGCAATAACGGCTTATTTGCTTGGCTATTTATGAAATATGTACTGTAGGTTATTTTTGAACAAACAGCTACTTTTTACGGGAACCTCGGATCAACCGGCCAAACTCGTAACCGGCCAGGATCTCGGACCCGATCAGACCGGTTAAGAGAGGTTCTACTGCATTAGACTACTTATTAGCAAAATAAAGTGCACATTTCTTCTAAAGACAAATTTAAGAGTGGAGAGATTTTTATGTTTTGCATCTCCTACTAAACATCTACTTTATATTAACCTTCAGGTATGGATGGTTGACTCGATGACAATGCTACCGTTGGTATAGCCCCGAGACTATCAGACAAGACTCTATGGCCTAAGCCTATCCCTGCCACTAAGTAACTAAGTCTCATATCAGGCAAGGAATACATCTCTAAATGTCCATTTTCTCGGGTTAATAACACCCAATAAGTAGCTTTCACTTCAGTCAAGTATTTTTGCCACCTAAAACATACAATTAGAAAATTAACAGTTTTTTGAATTCAACATGTTCGCAACCACCATAGTAACATTTTTTAGTACGCATAGACTAGCATCGCATATATGTGACGGCCGGTCTCTATCCGCAGACTGATGCCGCAAACGTGCGACGCCTGGTTTAATTGAAATAGACTGACGTTACTATTTGCGGCAGTATTATTTTGTTATTTAGCTAATAACAATAATTAGAGCTAATTTTGAAGTACTACTAAATTTTAAAGACCTGATTTATTGGTATCAGTATGTAAGAAGGTCTGCCGCTCATATGCGGTGTTTGTTCTGCAACTTTGACGATTTTAAAAGTTAGAAATTGTATGGTGTGAATTCCATTAAATGATCTTTTTGTGAAGACGTTAAGTTCTCATGAAAATTATACCCCTTTCTCACGCAACAATTCTTGGTTGTTTTTCCGCCTTTGTATTTCGTGGGAATATGAAGAATGCGAAGCTCTCCGAAAAATTTCTCCCTATTTACAAAAAAACTTATATAGAAGAAACTTACTATGTTTCTTGGTATAGACTGAATTTCGCATATATAAGCAACGACCACGTCCAAAAAAAATTGTATACATGTGTGTGTAGCCGAATATATAGTTTTCTTGTTGCTGGGGGTGAATCGGATTTTACCGTCACGCATTTCACCATGCATTTTATGAAAAGCTCTATTCCATCTGTTTGAAAAAAGTTTTGGTCTTGCCGAGATTCGAACCAGAAGAGTCCATCACCAAAGACTAGCGCCTTAGCCGGTTTGGCCACAATCACATTGCTAATTTAGTATAACAGATTGTCCAAAGTCATAGGCTTAATCTGTTAATGTTAATAGAATGTATAGTTTAATTAGGAATACCTCTGAAATGGACATTGTGCTTCCTCAATTCATAAGTTGTGGTAAAAATGATCATTAAGCTTCCTCATTTCGTAATTTGTGTTAAAAAAAGTTTACACTTCTCCAGTGTGGTCTTAAGCTTTAATAGTTGCAACAGTTCTTTTAGACTTTCGGAGCAGCTGCTAACCTTAGTGTAAATTCAAACTTACACTTCTCTGAATTATTACTAACAACCACACAAAACACATTTGATTAGTAAAAGAATTCAAGAAAACTAAACAAATATCTACTTACCAAGGAGCTGGCCTCCCAGCCATCTTGGAATGAGGCGCTGCATTCTTCTCAGTTGTAACTACATCTCCGTAGAGCATCTCATCTTCATCATCCACTTCCCTACACAGCAAATGACATCTTTTAATATATGAACGTAGTAGGGTATAGAATACGTAATATAAGACAAACTACATATTTCAGACATTTTTTTACTGCAATTGAAATTTTTTCAGTTGATTTTTGTTTGGAGGTTTAAATAAAAATACTGTAGTTGAATTATTCCCCATTTATTATAGAAATCATGTTTGAAGTTTCGTTTCGTTAATAGCTGGCATATCTTACACTAAATCAAACTTTTTAAATGTCAATATTTGACAAAACATTTTACCTGTTGTATAGTTTGATATATTTTATAAGTTGATGATTTTTTGATAAAGGGCCGTTATTTTAAAGTAAAAACTATTTTGTAATAGAACAAGACAAACTTTTTTTTATTTTTCTACATAGTTACTATTTATGTCTAAACACTTCTTAAGTCACACTGATTATTTAAAAAACCCGAACCACAAAACAAGGAACAAAAACAATAAGTAAACAACTAAATTGTAATCGGAGTAAGTTGTTAATTGTTTGTAAATTGGAGTAGTGTTAAAAACCTCTGAGGATGATGACCATGTCATCGAAATGTACATAAGAGTAACGTATTAAACATAACATACAATTTAGTTGTTTAGTTATTGTTTTTGTTCCTTGTTTTGTGGTTCGGGGTTTTAAAATAATCAGTGTGATTTTGTCGCCACAGTGCTCTTTTATTTGTTTAATCTTCTTAAGTCGTGGTACAGTAAAACTCTAAAAGTCTAAATCCTAATTCATCGTCAGACTAGGTTATTTCAAGCATGGGACAATGCGTCTGGCTTTGTAAGCCTAGTGCTAGCGAGAGGAATGTTTTACTCGTTGTAATTTAGTGAAACAAAGTGAAATATATTTATAAAATAAGTTTATTTTAACATTTCAAGTATTCAGTTCAATCTTATGATTTATTCTCTATGATTTGTTATGATCAAATTTCATTTTTGGATAAAGCATATTTTCCTAATTCATTTTTCAAAATAGGCTTTGACAAAACCTAGAAAACGCGGTCTGGCAACATGATTTCATTCTCTCTATTTTCTACTGTTACCTAGTACCTCCTATCGATAGTCAAAATAGTTCATTTTAAAGCTAATAGATTGTTGTAAATGCCAGTAAAAGAATTATATTAGTCGCGTTAATGTGATGATAGTACTCAAACGTTAAAGTTATAAAACGTGTATACACAACCATAGTAAGTGCGGATAGTTTACTCCAGTTGAGTAAACGTGAAGCCAGTCCCGAAAAGGTTAAAATAGACACTTTTTCTGAAAAATCCAACTATCCGAAAGGGGGTCCGGTCCAAATTGATTCGTATAACTATAGTTTTACTGTACCAGCTTTTGGATACCATCATCAAATAACTCTACCGCCTGACTATTTAACCAGTCAGCAAGAGTTTCTTTCAACATGTCATCAATCTTCAATTTATTCAATTCAATGTTCTTCCTCTAAGAATTTCCTTAAGTTTTGGAAAAATATGAAAGTCTAAGGTTGGATGGTCAAGTAATTACCATCAAAACTTATTCAGTTTAGTCATTCTCCTTTCCGCAATAAGAGGCCGAATATTGGCGTGAAACAGAATGACGCTGCCTGAGAGTAGTCTCCGCCAGTGATTTCGAATGGCCTGCCTAAGCTTTAGTAAGGTTATATAATTTAATATCTCTCAGCTTTTATTTTCATCCTTCTAGGCAGGAAGTCTATAAAAAACAAATGTATATTCGGTCCCTGAAAATTGTGGCTGTGATTTTGAGTTGATGGTTATTGTTTGAATTTTTTTTATTTTGTCGGAGAATTTGAATGATGCCACCTATTGAGTTGTTGTTTAGTCTCTGGAGTATAATAAGCAATCCAAGTTTTATTGAACTGGCGTTACTTGACACCCTGTGCGAAAACAATGCGCAAACAATTCCTACTTGAAAAACGACCCTTGTATTTGATGTTAAACGTTTTAAAACTACCACCGTTTTGAACATATACAACGTAATTTGTTTGTTTTCGGTAAACTTGTAAGTATTGCATAAAAACCGAGTAAAATTTGTGTATTATTTTGATAAACAAAACTAACTTCAGAAGTTTGGCGCTCTATTTTACAAATATCCTGTATTTTCCTTTTTTGTAATTGCCTTTTAGAATTCTCCACCAAAACTTTTAGGTATTGTTTCTTGACAAAGAAAATTCACTCATTATTAAAACAACTGTAAGTTACATACAGCCGCCCATTTTATTTTTTCACTAGTTAATTTTCATCACATAAACGGATTGAAAGAGAAAGTTGAAATTTTGAATGGGGTTTAATTACAAAGGTCAAACTAAATAAAATAATAAACTTTTTCCAACCTCACAATTCAAAATGGTGGTCGTTTAGAATGTTTGATGTCGAATATCTATTTTCTTTATAAAACAATTATTGATAAGAGACAAAAATTATTGTTTTTAATGACAAGAAAATGGTTTAAACATTTTTTTAGATTAAAGAATAAACAAGTTATGGAAAAAAAACTGAAATATTCTTTTTAGTACTTGTCTAAACACGCTAAAAGTTTTATCTCATTTATTTTTAAGCTATAGAAAAATTGCAAAACCAATTTTATTGTCATTAAAAAAGACAACTTTTTTGTTTCTTATGAATTTTTGTTAAGTTAATAGATTTCAAGATATTCATCATCAAACATTTTAACCAGCCACTATTTTGAATTAATTGGTTGGAAATAAAAAATTTTTTACCTTTATGTTACAAAGTTTTATGCAAAATTTCAACTTATACCAATGAGTTAAAGATAAAAATTAATTAAAAACTTGGAAGTTTTTAACATTTTAATAATGAAATTGGGAATTGTCTTTAGACCAGAAAAGTATTGGTAGTAAGTTCTGAAACATCCTATACATAAAACAAAAAATGTACTTCTTAAAAAATATAGATATCACCATTCTAACTGCAGTTCATGAAATATTTTCAGGTAAGTAAGCAATGTTCTCGATACTTAGTTATATTATAGATTTAAATAAATACCAGTGGCTTGTAGGGGCAAATGCCCTTATTTATATTGAAACAAACTTAAAATATTTGTTTGCTTACAAATCATGCTCAGCTGTTTTTCATTGCAATGTATTTCTTATTGAGATTTTTGTAC
>JAGFPH010005202.1:1129-11484 GCA_018207615.1 Philaenus spumarius
GTACAAACATACTGTGACTAAATACTATAGGTTAGAACCTTTTAGGTATTTTTTAAAATTTTAATTAGCCTATATAATGTGATAATAACGAAATATAATCATGCTATTATCGGCGAGATTAAGTAAAAAGCTAACATACTGTGACTAAATAGTATACCTTAGAACCTTTTAGGTTTTTTTTCTTTTAATTATATAATGTGATAATAACGATGTTTTACTAGTCCACAGGTCACCGATTTATACACACCCCATTCAGTACAATAACCTATTGTTCGATTTGGCAACGTTGATGAAATTCAATTTTAATTGCTAAGCAGTTATTCTGTGTAGTTTCTATTGTTCTTAAAGGTATGATGTTATTGTTTTCGCAATAAACGTTTAGTTACATTATTTTCTAATTTTCTTGCTTTGTGGGTACTTTTGGGGTTAATATTGTTTAGTTTATTTAATTCTTACGTGTTTGGTGTATGTGACGTGATTTATTGTGGAAAAGTCGAAACTTAACCTATACAATTTCAACTTTTATTTTTTCATAATTCCTATAGGTAAATATTATTTCCCGGGAAAATTTTTGTTGTTTTTCCAATCAGTTAGATGTGTTCTTTCATATTATTTCAAATTCCCTTAGAAATCGATTGACAAGTGAAAGTAAAGTTTTACCTTATTGTGTTTACTTACTGTATTGTGAGATATTTATAGTTTTTTTGTTTTGAAATAAATATAGCCTACAGCTTAGTTTCTTTTTATTTGAAAAAAAATGTTTTGTTATTTAAAATTATTCCAAAAATATTTACGAAATGATTAAAACAACAAAATATATTTAAAGATGCCTGTAAAGTAATAAGAAATGTGAATTTAACTTAATTTTTATAATTAGGCCTATTTAACCAACAGTTTTAAGAAAGTAGGCCTACTAGTCTAAGTAGAAAAAGTGTTTTTTTTTTAAACGCATGTATCAAAACGATAATACTATTACAGTAAAACGATCCATTCTAAATAGTAACTGATCAATAATTTAACTTTTACAGTTTGTTTTCATTGTTAAAAAAAAAAGTAGACGCCAACTACTACTCAGAGTTAATATTGGTGCCAATGCTTTTAGGCGTGATCGGGCTAATTGGCTTGGATCAGGCGAAAAGTGAAATGCTCCCCTTTTCCGACTTCAACCGTCAGTTGAAATAAATGTGGAAGAATCCTTTCTACTCTTTCTGTCGCATATGTCATAGACAATCTAGACGCATGTGCTTGTATGTGTTAATACTTAGCATAAAGAACAACTAGATGCTTGCGTTGTAACATTTTGTATATATCTAAATAATTTCAAAGTTAAAGAGTCCTGGTTAACAAATAAAAATACAATGAAATGTAAGTTTCAGTATAAGCCTACAACCTAGCCTAGAGCAGTCAAAATTAATATCTTAATAAAGTAACTTCGGGATTTTAAATGAGTAAATTAAACCACAGTAAATATACAAATGATAACAAGCTTAAGCTAAATTAAATTAAACTTACCGTATAACATAAATAAATCAAATTTTAATCATAAAAATTAGCCTATAAAAACAAAGGGCAAGTAAGAACAAAATCATTGTATTTAACCGATATAGATTAAGTTAGTTTTAGTGTAAATGAAATTATAAATTAAGTAGAAGCATTGTGTATAATTTGAATTATAAATGATTACTTGTAAAATTCTAAAAGAAAGTTAGTGTGTTTCAATAACCTAAAATACAATCGCGTACGTAACAAACTCGATTCACGGCAAAGATGATTCCATTGTCTAAACTGTGACCATTGAAAAGGAGCAGGATTCAAAAACAGCTGTGAGAAATACAATACGATTCTGTTATGTGAAAATATAGAATGGATATTTTGGACTTTATTAACAATTCAAAGTGAAATAAACATTTAATACAATTAAAAAAGTGATACCAAGGACATAAAATATAACGGTAGTTGTAAAGTTCGTTATATTTAATAAAACGTGACTACATACACGCTAAGCAAATGAACACTGCTAACAGAAGTTATGGAGTTAAACTATAAATGGCCGTATCGATTCTTGAAGCGGTAATTGTTTAAATTTATAGGCTTCCTTTTACAGTCCTTTCTGAATACCCATATAACACAGTTGCATTTTGATGAGCAGTAAATTAAACCAAATTTATAAGAAGAATTGAATTGACTTAAAGACTTTAAACACTGAATAGAAGAAAACTAAAATTAAATATCAGAGCTATAATAAGTAAACCTGTTTGTATCAGCACATAATAGAATCTGCAGCCTAGGTAATATTCTACCAAATTTTACCAACCCATATAACAAAGTACCAGAAATTTGATCTTCTAAATTAATAGACTTGAGAACATTTAATTTAACTTCGATTTGGCCATATATATAATTATAATAGTGAACATTTTTTTAATAATAATAATTAATTTAGTTTGTAATATTTCTTTGTAGTAGTTTTAAGTGTAATATTAAGTGATTGCATATTTAACTAGCCAGGTACTCTTTAACTCGAGAGAGAGAGAGAGAGAATACCAATTAAAATTTGTATAGTCATTAGTATATTAAGCCTATACATCAAAGAAAATAATATTGTTTCAGTGCTCTAATAAACTTAAAAAATAATTGTGTAAAGAGAAAGTAATTTCAACTTAATAAAGTACAAATTTGTTAACCATAAAGAGTGAGTCATTGTAGAAGTTTGGAACAAATAGAATAATAAAACTCATTAAGATTAAATTATAATTTGGCTTTCCCAACGTGAGGCTTCTCACAGAATAATAGAACACATATATTTTATAATTTGACGGCCCAACGTGTGGCTTTTTCAAATAAAAAGATAAAATATTTTATAGCGTATTATACTGTATATTAGCTGAACATGTTTTAATAATTATTTAAATTTTGATGAAGCATTAAAGCTAATGGACGAAATAAGCTGTTAATATGTTTGAATCAAGGTTTATTGTTTTCAATTCTTTTTGTTTACTTCGCTCTTCAAAATAATCCACTTAGGTCTACAAATTATAACTAACTGAGTTCATGCCGTTATGGATTTTTAACATGGCAAATGTACAGAGTGACAGAGCCTATAATTTAATATTTTACTCAAATACCTGAAATACTTTTTGGAAAACAAAACAAAAGATAATGCATTTTAATCATACGATTTTAATCATAAATATTTTAAATCCAGTCTTTTAGACAAAACTTAATTATTATTGTTCATTTTAAAAATTCACTCAATTTTTCACCATTAGTACTCCTATATTTATAAATTAATAGAAGATAAAATTGTTATGATAAAATAGCAATAATTCAGACCAAGAGTCCAAGAAAGTTTTAAATATAATTTGATGTGTCTAGGCCTAATTTGTTTCTTAGCTGTCTAGAATGAATGATAAACAAAAAGGATTGTAAAAATACATACATTTTAAACGATTTCTAATCTCAAAGCCTATCAAATTATATAACAAAATATATTATTATTTGCATATAATACTGCAAAGAGAGCAATACATAAAATCAACTGTTTCTAGAATCTGAGAAGTTTTAATGCACAAGAGTCTCACTAACTTTTTTTAAAGTAATATCAAAACAAATACAAAGTAAACATTAGCAGAAACATTTCTATTCTTATTATTCGGGAAATAATATTACACATTTTACTAATTTACCTAAATTTGTTTCAGTTTTTAATAATGGAAAGTTACTTAAAGCCAGAAGACATCAAACAAGAACTTTGCGGAGTTGTAATAAAGGAAGAGGTATCTTTTGAGCTGATAGAAGAACCAAGTGGTATTGATGGGATAAAGGAGAAAAGTGGGATGATAAATGACATAAAAGAAGAACAAGCAAGTTTTGATCCAACAGATGTCCAGAGATTTACTTCTGACACTTTAGGGAAAGATAATATATTAGTAAATCTGATAAAAAAGGAAGATCTGAATAATATTAATGAAAATGACGAGGATGATTTTATAAAAGTTGAAAAAGAGATAGATTATGTTTGGTAAGTTTATTAAAAACATCTACATACTAAATATTATCTGTAAACAAGTTGCATTGCTGTAGGCTATAATTTATTTAGTTTGAATTTTATTATCTGCCAGAGTGTGGACATTCGTTATCTCATATTATGCTCACCCCATGATCCGAAATAAATGCTGTTGGTTGTTGACCTTCAACTGTTTTCTGCCATCGATAAAGTACTACCTTGACATATTTACTTAGAGATGTTACTAGTCGCTATTTCATAATAACAGTTCTAAGTGCTACTGCCACTCGAAAATAACTGTTATTTTTAGCCGCGATTTATTATCACTACTGTGATTTGCTGAACTGCAATTTATTTTTAGCGTTATTGTAGACGTACAGATCACAGAAATACTTTAACATGCTGTGTGTGTGTTCATAACTGTTATTAAAATATTTTGGAAAGTGTAAAATTAAATCTTTTGAAAAAGATGAACAAATATGTGTTAAATTTTAGGACACAGTAGGCAAACGGAATTAAAATAATTGATTTATGTTTTATAATTATTGTTAGTGTAGCCTATCAATTTTAGGCCTTAATCCTACAACTCAGCGTTAGACTGCTCAAATTGAGTAGTCTGTGTCAACTCAACTTGTATTGAATATTTCACCTACTAAACATCATATAATTGCAATAAAACAAAAACCATTGGAAGGGAAATGATTTAAACTTTAATTTTTGTATTTACAAATTTGTTCTAAAACATATATTTACGTATACGTAATAATTGTTTTAAAATTGTATAGTTTTCTAAATCAATTGATGCCGCGTGAGAAAGCATAGTATAAGGAAATGACACAAATACGCCACTTCTCTAAGGCTCAATATCGTTTGACAGAACTGTTTTGAAAATAATATAAAGCTACCTTTGGATTCGTCAAGATTCGAAAATATAAAGTTTTCTGTAAACCCTTGCAATTGGACAGTTTTCAACCAATGAGAAAGCACAATTTGAAAATCGATATATCTATTATTCGATATATTTGTGTAGATATGTTTGTTTCATTTTGAAAAAAAAACTTCAATCTTTCGTTTCTTGTAAAGCAACCACATTTACTGTCATGATTTTATTCGTACAGTCGTGGGAAATACAGACATTTGTTGAATTCAATGTGCAGAGTTCCCACATTCTCCCCATACCATGGTAGTTTTAGTTGTTCCCGTGGTCTAGTCACACAGGATATGTATAGGCTTGATCCGCAAGAACTTTTGATCGTTTATTCTAATTTTGTGGAACGAGTAAAACAATGTGAAGTAAGTTTATAAAATAATAATTTTAATATTAAATTTTTGGACAAAGCAAATATTCCTAAATTACTATTCAAACTAGGCCTAGTTTTGTTAGCAGTTTTGTAGTAGGAACTTAAAAACTGGTGTTTTCAAAAAAAGAAATTTGAAATTGAATTATATTTATATACACTTCTATTTAGAACTAAATTGCAAAACTATTGTACACTTTGAAAAAAATTACAAAAAATTGTCTACTTTTTATGTAGACAAAGTTGAACTTTTTCCTTTTGTTACTGAACATTTTTTGTTTCTTAACCCTTTGAACCCCAGGCGATGATATATCGTCGCCGTAGGTTTAGTGCTTTTAAACATGTATAAAAAAATATTTCACAACTAGCAGCGATTGTATTATGAAGTATATATTATTTCCATTAAATTATTAACAATTTTAAATATTTTCATGTTTGCTAAATATATTTTAACAAACTAGAAACATTGCTTACTCTATGGAGTTGTTTGACAGCACTGTGCACGCTCAGTTGTTTGTCACTGTCAATGCGAATGCAGTAACTTACTTGTGTTTATTCCTGTGGTGTTGTATAACAATGTTATCTTTCCTCGTGTTTATTTTATTGTGAGTTTTGGTTTTAGTGTGTGAAAAATATTTAGAACTACTTGCATTAGGTATAAGGACCATGTTATACGAGCGCTGATAGCGCCAAGTTGGTGTAAAACATTTAGTCATTTTGAAGTACCGTACACAATAATCACTTTGAAATAAACAATAACCACTAGAACCAGGACAAATTAAATATTTCTGACTTCTCTGGTGGCTGCGCTGCTAGTGTTGATAGCGCTCAGTATAACCGGGTTCACCGTTGATAGCGCCACATCATTAACACGTCAGACCATGGTGCTGGCGGCGCTGGTGCTCGGTTAACGCGGATTCGCTCGTATAACATGGCCCTCGGTATCTCCATATATACCCAATAAAGCAATGTTGAAAAATGTGGTGCTATCAGCGCTTGTATAACATGTATCTAACTATCTAAGGAAGGATGTCACCCAGAATGCTTATTGAAGAATGTCTGTAATAAGGCCTAAGCCTAGTTATTTTTATAAAGTAAACTTTTTATATAAATATAAGTGTAAATACAAATATTTCTGTGTTGTTATCAAAAGACAAATTTATGTAAGTGAGTACACCACAATATAAATTTGGAGAGTACTTAATTTTTCCTTAGTTATTTATTTGGTAAGCTATATCTCATTTTACATGTAGCATCAAATTATAAAAAAGGTTATTAAAAGTTTGATATTTGATTTAGAAAGACAATTTTTTAAATATAGACAAATATATTTAGAATGAAATGTTATAGCTTCCTATAGATAAATTTTACATCAATCAATTTTTTACTGACATATATGAATTCCTTGCACCCTTTTCTACAAAAAAGCTGTGGAACACTCTTTTGGATTATGGTGTTACTTTATTTGGCAAATATTTGAAAAAATGCTTGCAACACACACCGAAATGGTTTGGCATTGCAAAAAATTATCATGAATAATTGTAGGATTAAGTTTGATAGGCAATTATTACTTTGGCCATCCAAATTAAGCTACTCACAGACTTTTGAGACAACCTGAACGCACACTCAAAGTCTGCTTTGCAAGTGGGGTAGTAATTCGTCTGCCGATACGATATTTTTGTGCCGGTTGATGAATAGCAGTTTCCTGATTCTTGTCTGGCTAAAAACAGTGTTTGTTGTAATATTTGTTAGGTATTAATAATTATTATGGTACCGGTATGCAAATTTTCTTAGCTTCATACAAACGATATTATTCAAGGAATGTTTACAACTAAATCCATTAAACCATACTATACTAGTAGTTCTGTGAACAGTAGACCTCGCTCATTGAAATAACAAATATCGTTTTGAGCTTAGGTTAAAAATAGTGTGCCAGTAAGGAAGTAAGCAGAAGGTTCAGCCAGTGAAACATTATTTTACAATTCCCGCGATCCGGGGTTTCTAGTTCTCGTTTTTTAAATTTTCTTGAGCTTTAACTGCTAATGATTTTCTTTTAGGGGGCATTGTGTTTTATGTAGGTTAATAATGTGTAAGGTAGCTACAAATATTGCAATATTGAGGGAAAACATAGAATTAAATATTTACATACTTAAATAACTAAAACTTAACAATGTATTTACAGTTCCATATCATATTCCAATATTAGAAATAATGAAAATAAACTATGTTAAAGCGTTGTGATAGTGATCTCAACCCATGTACCAACACTTCCCACGCTGTCCAATGGTAATTTTGTATGTGCTTTATCACCGTGTGGTTTCATTTGTTTCATCTCATTTTGTAATTCAAGTAAAGCTAAGTCAAATATTTTTATAAAATAATAATTTACAAGTACACAGTTCAATTCTTTAATTTATCCTCTACACTTTCTTATAATAATATATCATTTTTGGGCAAAGGATATATTCCTAAATTACTATTCAAAACAGGCCTAGTTTTGTTAGCAGTCTTGTAGTAGGAACATAAAAACTGGTGTTTTCAAAATAAGAAATTTGAAATTGATAAATATTTTAATACAGTTCTATTTAGAACTAAATTACGAAACTTTTTTACATTCATGAAAAAAAATTTTACTACTTTTTATGTAGGCCTAAAGTTGAACTTTTTCCTTTCGTTACTGAACATGCTTGTTTCTTGAGCTAATAACTTTGTTAATTTTACTTCAATCATTTTTTTTACTGGCTTATATGAATTCTTTGAACCTTTATCTACAAAAAAGCTATGGAGCACTTTTGAATTGGTTTAGAATAAACGTATAAAAACATGGTTGAAATACAAAAACTTGGATGATTTTTAACAAATTGAAGTTTATGGCCATTTTGTGAGCTTACCGTTAGAGATACGGAAAAAATCAAGGATATAATTTTGTTGAAAATCTAATTTGCTACATGCATAATGTTATTAGTTTTTAAATTCGACTTACGGTTAAGCCACAAACTGGCTTTGGAAAAAAGCTTACACTGAGAGAAACGGTACAGCCGCCATTTTTATTTTATTTAAAAATGAAAAATTGAAAACGCCGTATGTATACATGGCTCGGCTGAGGAATAAGGAACATTCATGCAAAAAATCATCAAAATCGGTCAAAGCGTTTGGCCGTAATCGTGAGACAGACAGACAAAATGACGAACGGTCGAGTTAAAACGGAGACCTCGCTTCGCTCGGTCAACAAAGATGCTTAATTCTGATTTTTTTCATTTCTTAACTGAAACTACTGAAATTTGAAATCAGACTTTATCAGTATAATGTGTACTATGTGACGACTCGTTTGTTTGTTTCTATTTTCATTGCGTTGATGGCGTGGAGTGATACGGTTGTCTGTCGAATAGTATCACTAAGTGCGATGGAGAAATTTTCAGCAAAAAAAGTTTGCTCTGGGGAAATTTTGTGTGGTAAAACATTTTCTGCACCCCTAGGTAGCAGTAGCGATCAGGTAGTTGCAACATAACAGGCCTACTAAAGTTCAAAGTTTTTGGGCAATAACGAAACAAGTAACGGACTAAGACAGCCATCTAGATTCACATCTAATCAAGTTTTGGCCGAATAGAGTAACAGGTGCAATCTGTTACTCTAGAGTAGCTGTTACAATCTGTTAGTCTAAAGTAGCAGTTACTGAGTAACAGTTATGTTGATCGGCGTAACATTTTTATATTGATCCTTTTCAGTCTTGAACTCGACCTTCTACTCTAAGTACCACACAGACTTCTAAATTTAACATGTTTTATTAAACTGAACCTGTCTACAGTAATATCTTGTTAATAGTTATTAATTATTGAGGGATATTATATTTTCCAAAATAAACCTACAGACCCAAATTCAAAAATGTTCATTAGTAATTAAACCACCTGTTGAAACAATCTTTTTTAACTATTTGTTATTGTGATTTACCACCAGCAATCCTTTAGAAGTTTTTCCATCAATTTAAATTTTCACCTTTATACACTACATGTGTTTTGGACCTTATCGTCCATCGTCGGGTGATGAAAAACACTTAATTTAAATGAACATAAAATGACAGTTATCCACATAACATTCGCGCACAATAAACATTCACATTAATGTCTCGGCGCAGCGCTACACGGTACACTGTGCATCAGTTGATATAGGCGAGGTAGTTGTCCGGCTTATTAGCTCGAAGGTGGGTGTTGCATCAAACTGTTTTTTGTCATTCAATAATCAATCCGGGATCTGCAGTTCATTGCGATAAACTTGGTACTCTTCCATGCGGTTCATGTAATTGCCATTTCTCAATTTCTGTAATATTTGCATATTTTTGCATTCGTACTTACCAAGTGCTCAAATTTGGATTTTTTAGGGTGTTTAAGTGTTTGTTTATGCTTATTTGCTGGTGGTAAGTCTCAATAAAAAATACCTGCTTTTACACAATAACAAATACGTAGTTATTTATAAGCATTTCCGGTTGCTCTAGATCATAAACATAATCTTTTATACTTTTAAACTAAGCTAGTTTACATGGCTTTAAAATCACATCAACATTATCGTATATATTATTTGTATGCATTAGTATCAAAATAACAGAAATAAAACCAGGGATGCTAATAAATTAACCTTTGTTCAAATTATAAAAGCTAAAACCTTCACAGTGCAAAATGAATAGTAGTTGTTATTTAATTTGAAAAAACAAAACTGCAACATGAAACTGATTTTGTAGTTGTTTAAGTAGAATTAACACTTTATAACATTCTGTGTTTTGTGTTTAGGCCTGAAGGTGATCTAACAGAAACAGACCCATTGGCACTTCCTGAAATAAAATATGTAAGTAGTGGTAATTTTATTTTTATTCTGTTAATTTCATTAGTTCTCCATGTTGTTAATTGTTTATAGCCTAATTTAGAAAACACAAATAGTCAGAGTTTTACAATAATTAGTGTTACAAATAAAGAATTAGTATTCTTAATGCAACCATGCCAAATAATCTATCTATACATAATTAATTTGCTAGGGGTTATTTTGTGAGTAGAACTCCTCCT
>JAGFPH010005202.1:12083-31867 GCA_018207615.1 Philaenus spumarius
TTTAAAACATTTTGTTTCTAGAGTAATTCTGGGTATTGTTGACAACTACCAAGAAATACATTTTTCCTTTTTTTTGGTCAATAACTCTGTTGTCCTTTGAGCTACAGACAAAACCATTGAGTTTGTCATTAAAAAAGTAAACTTTTTTGTCTCTTGTAATTTTTTTGTAAAGTTAGCGGTTTTTGAGATATTTGACATTAAAAATTATAAACGGCCGCCATTTTGAAAATATTTAAAACATTGTTCAAATTTTTCGTACAGTGATAAAAGGTTACGCAACAAATAGGTGTACAAAGTTTGAGCTCAATATCTTTTCTGCTTCTAAAAATATTTAGTATTTTGTAAAAAAACACATACAGACAGACCGAAATCGGAATGAGATAGGACACATGTTATATAACATTTTTTGTTTCTTTTGACATGCTGAATAACATGATAAAGTTTGTTCATATGGTTGCAAGACACCCTGTATATACTATACTGTATATCTATAAAATATATTTTATATTTACTTTTATTCTTAAAATTGTTGCTCGACGTTATATTTTAATTTGATTTTATATAATTAAATAATTTCAATTGGTATACATTTGATAATGTACCCATTTTTTATTACAATAAGGAGATATATAAATATATATACATATATAGGGGCGGGGGGTTGTTGTGTATAGAGTGGGGCGCCAAAAATGACTCTCGCATGTTCAGGAAAAACTCCTTGCACCGGCCCTGGTCAATATAATATAACTAAAATAATCCATCGATCCGGTAGAGTTATAAAATAAATTAAATTCAAAGTTTAAAGATAGGCCTAAGTAACATTTATGAAATACAAACTCATTGCGATCGTCACGGCATGAACGAATCATCATCACGAATTTATCTAATACTAGGGGAGACCCCTGCGTGCTCCGCACGCCAACCCCAACGGAACTTTCTAAAAACATATGTTATGTTTTATTTTTAATAAAGGTGTAGTATTAATAATAACCTCAAAACTAAGATGGTAAATAATGTTAAATGTTCAAACCAAATTATTTCTTATATTTTATAACAGCAGTTAATAATAGTTAAAAGAACCAGCAAAGCTCAGGTCTACACTTTAAAACCCTAACCTAAAAGCTAGAAATACAAAACTAATTGCTTCAAATTTTGAAATCAGCTGTTAATGGAAATATTGAAGCAAACATCTATATTATCTGTTATTTTATTCAATTGGTTGCTATGGTAATAAATGTAAATACATGTGTTGGTTTATCATTCCAGGCCTAATCTAATATTTTTTCCGACTAAATTTACAAATATTAAAATAAAAGGTTTTTACCGAAATGAATTATAGCCTATGTTACTCAGGGATAGTGTAGCTTTTTATTAGTAATACTATTTTCTCAGTCGGTTCAGTAGCGCCAGAGATTACCCCCTACATACAAACAAACAAACTTCACCTCTTTCTAATATTAGTATAGATTAATTTATACAATCAGCTGTATTTTATAAGTAACAAAATAATAATTATTTTCGGCAATAGACAAAGAGTATAAAAGCCAGAGATAATAATACCAAGAGATTAAAGCTAAATTATAGAATGACAAAGATAATACGGAGTTATTCGGTATTTTCTCTATTTTATCCAAGTAATTATACCTTCAATATTAACTATCATATTTTCATTAAAATTCTAAGAAACATATCAAAATTATAATTTAAAAGTCATTACATTTCTTTTTTTTACATGCTCACTTATTCATTACCATTTAAAAAGAAAAAGAAATAGTGAAGAAAAGTAATTTTCTCTTCAACAAATGAAGCCTAAAAAAATTATTATTCTGGTGAAAATCGTTTTGAAAGGAACATTAAATTTAAAACGGCGAATATTTGCCTATAAAAAAGAGGCCAGACTTAAAGGATCATAATAAGAAGAGATTTAATGAAGAATAAGTATCAAAAAATATAAATATTTGAATTCAAAGATCCCATATAAATCAGAAGATCTTAAAATTGGTGAAATCATTCCATATTTTATAACCTCATTTAGAATATTTTTCATTTGAACTTAACTTTGAAGTTAATCAGAACGATTACTTATTATTATAGACCATTTTTTTTTATGAGTATCCACAATAACATTTTATAAGTGAACAGTTATTTTTGTGTTGGATTATAAACTTGTGTGTATTTATATATCTTGTGTTCATCTTCATAACATCTATCATCTTTTATATTTACGTACATTTAATTTCTCTTGTTTGAACAATTATTTATTATCATATTTATTTCGTTGTGATATTTTTATACTTTCTTTGGGAAAAGACGGTTCTAACCTTACCCGAGATTAAGACATTCGTTGCTTTACCAATTGTTATTCTAGCCTAATCACTAATAATATTTTTGGATAATAAATAATCTTGATTTGTTATTTGTAATATTCCATGTTTTATTATTTTATTATCGAATATTTGAATTAATATAATTTAAAATTTGTGTTAACTTTCTCAACGAGAGATTTCTGTCTATATATTTTTGTATAAATATATTAGTGTTGTAGTAAACCCTATTAGCATTTAGATAGTGAGAAATAATAATACGTAAAATTAAGCAACAGCAACAATCAAACAATGACCAAACTGTTAGCGCGACATGACCGTGAAAATGGCAGCTGACTTTAGGAGTTTACAACTCTGCCAACAGAAGTAATTAATATTATAATGAAGAAATTAATCAAATATTTATGTTTATATGTCATACGAAGATGTACGAATGTTTCCGAAGCTAAACGAATTGATATCTTCTTTAAAATTAGTATAGTATAAATGAATACATTAATAATAAAAGGATGTATTTATATTCATTTTATAACCTCAAAGCTACTCTTATATTGTATTATAGCTATTACTAGTTCTATAACTCATATTTAAAAATTCTAATGTACAAGACATTGATTGAAGTTGTAAACATAACCCCATAGTATAATCTACGATAGGTGTTGTTAAACGTTAAAGTATTACAGATGATGGGTGAAATCAGCAATAGTATATTGTTACTCACGTACGTACACTCGCTTTTATAGGAGTTGATAATGTTTCTGTTCAAGGTAAAAAAAGTCAAGGTAATCTAATACAGGATGTTTGCATAAAGCAGGTCGTCCACTAGGTCGGTAGAGAGGCGCGGCGAGGAAAACTACTGCGCTTGAACAAAATTTATTTACGGCGAAATAATAATTTTGTTTAGAATCATATTACTTAAACTCTTGGCAATAACTATAGTTAATTCAATTTTTAAAATTGAAAAATTAGAAGAGTAATTTTTTCAAGAAAAAGGAAAATTTATTGAAATTTTAACATAAAAGCTTCGTCCATTAGGGGAGATAGCGCAGCGCGGAGCATCAACGTTTTCGAATAAATGACAAACTGTTGGAGGTCGGTACCGCGCCGCGCCTCTCTACCGACCTAGTAGACGAGGCCGCGGTCGGAATTTGTTGGGTTCGGATATCTTCGACTGTACTCGGCAACATTCGTATTCTCTTTGAAACATTGTAAGTCTCAAGCCGCGTCCACACTATGCCGATCGAAAAGGTCGATCGACAATGTCGAACGACATAGGCGACATTCGTCTCGTCCACACATAAACTGCTGTGTGGACGTATTTCATCAGTCGACTGTGAGTAGTTGAGTGCTGTGCTAGTGAAACAAGAAACAAAATGAGTGATGCAGATGCTCTTGTTGCTGCTGCTACAGCCATATTTATGTCCGCGCTTGTAGACCAACATGTGCATCGTTCAACAAGGTAAGTCGCTACCTTTTTACAACTACTTAACTTCTGTACTGTTATTTTTATAGATGAGGAAACCATTGTCTCCAATAAAATTTGTTAATAAAAATGGATTTCGACATTATTTATCAACACCCTAATTGATAACTTTTGAATTCCAGGAGGTTTTGGATTCGACCTAGTCTCGTTAATGGGAGAAAAAAGTACAGCACAACCGAATTTATAAAAGATTTATTGTTGGATGAAGTGGATCCGTTAAATTTAGAATATAGATGCAACGCTGGATTCAAAAATTTTTTCCGGATGAAGAGTTCTGATTTTGAAAAATTACTGGGAATGACTGGACCCATAATTTCAAAAAAAAACACAACTTTCAGAAAAGCCATTCCTCCAAGTGAGCGCTTTGCAGTAACCATGCGCTTTTTGGCAAGTGGAGATTCATATTCGTCCTTGAGCTACCTGCTGAAGATGTCGAAACAAACAATTTCCTCCATCATACCAGATGTTTGTGCTGCACTCATCTCTGTACTTCAAGATGAAGTAAAAGTAAGTTAAAATAATATATAATAAATAATTACTTTTTCTTTGTGGTAATATGTCATAATTTTTGGTGCAAGCCTAGTGCAGTGACCACTGAGTCAAGGAGCTGGTAAATAAAATAATAAATGGTTCCTATTTGGCTCCTATTGGAATAGCAATAATTCCTAATAATTTTAGGTCCCGATTCGTCAGCCACCGTGGCGCAGTGGTCAACTGTATTGACTAGTGACCAAAATCTTCATTAAAAAAAGTTCCTGTACTTAGAGCATTCAAAACTAATCGTATGTTTGATAATAGGTACAAAGGTATAAGAAAAAATTTTAAAATAAACTTATTTTATTAGATTTTTTCCCTCATAATAGTAATATTGTAATATAAAAGTATAAGAATTGTAATACAAAGGTATAAGAAAAAATTTGAAAAGAAACTTATTTTATTTTAGATTTTTTTCTCTCATAATCATATTGTAATATAAAAATAATTAGTTACAATGAAAACATGTCTTCTAAACCAGAAATGTTCGACTGACTTTCAGCTTGAACATGGGTAGGAGTTGGAGTAGGTGAAGGAGAGTATTCAGATTGGAAAGTGCTACATTCAGAAACAGGTGATGACAATGGCGGGGTTGCAGTATTCTGTGGTCGATGGTGAGAGTAGCTATAGGGAGCTTGCGAATAAAATGCCGTGTTAGGACCACTGCAGCTAGCTTGAGGGATACCAGGGTTGTACAAGCCAATTTCTGCCTCATACAAGACATGATTTATAGCATTTTGAACTGCAAATCTTGCTTGGGGTGAATTGAGTTTCCGTATTTTTATTGCAATTTGCTCACCAAAAAGGGAATACTCATCCTTTGCATCTTCTTTTTTGTTTTGAATTGATTTCATCACATTCAGAGCTTCGTTTAACAGTGGTGTCGTGATAGGAGGAGCTGCAAGAGGTCCGCGTTTTCTTTTAAATCCCAATTTAGGAGACCTGAATTCTTTTTCCTTGGGTGACTTTGTAACTGACGACACATCCTCTCTTTCCTTGTCTTCATCACCAGCAGTGTCCTTGTTGACTTCACTGTCTCCATCAGCATTAATTTGTTGATTTTGTGAAACCTGTATAAAAGAGAAAAAGAATATCTAGGTTATTAGTAATAATTAAATAAATATATTTAACACTTATTACATAAATATATTTATTTTCATTTTCAGAAACCAGAAAATGCATCTGATTGGAACATCATTGCGAAACAATTTTATGACCTATGGCAATACCCAAATTGCATCGGAGCGATCGACGGCAAGCATATAACTCTACAAGCCCCAATTCACTCTGGATCTGAATTTTTTAACTACAAGTCTTTCCACAGTATCGTTTTACTCGCTATAGTGGACGCCTCTTACAATTTCATCTATGCAAACGTTGGTTGTCAGAGAAGAATTTCTGATGGTGGAGTGTTTAATAATACATCTTTCAAAGAACAACTTGATACTAACACTTTACATCTTCCTCCACCATGTCCTTTACCAGGACGACAATTACCAATGCAGTATTGTCTTGTGGGAGATGAAGCGTTTCAATTAACTGTAAATTTAATGAAGCCATTTTCTGGTACATACGCAAGAGGATCTAAGGAAAGAATATTCAACTACAGACTAAGTCGAGCCCGCAGAGTTTCCGAAAACGCTTTCGGTATTCTTTCATCTAGTTTTCGTGTGTTAAGGAAGCCGATGTTATTAGAACCAGATACAGCAACTAAAGTGACTTTGGCTACAGTTTACTTGCATAATTATTTAAGGAAAACCTCATCGCGATCTATCTATTCTCCAAATGAAATGTTTGACAAAGAATGCCCAGACAATGGAGAAGTAGATCCAGGTTTGTGGAGACGAGATTTATCATCATCTCAGCTTTCCAGCGGTCGAGTAGTCTCTAGAAGAAGTAATACCGAAGCACAGAATGCAAGACATGAATTTGCAGCATATTTTTGTTCGCCACAGGGTGAACTGCATTACCAATACAACAAATAAATTCGACATCTGATTTTCATTAGCACATTGTAAACATTTAAATTTTGTTTACCTTGGGAAACTATTGTAAATTATTGTACTTTAATGAATAAATAAAAACATTATTACTTACCTCAGTGTCCAATGTTTTTCTTGGTTTGTTTTTGTCAGCAAGGAATAACAATCGGCCATAGGCGAACCACTTGCTTTGGTATATCTCATCTGTTCCACTGCCTGTTTTTTGAGAGTCCTTTTCTCTTTTCCTTTCGCGAGAAAACTGTGATTGGAGGTTTTTAATTTTTTTCTCTACCTCTGACTTTTTGATTCCAAAAGAAACTGCGATTTCTGTAAGTAAATCGTGCCTTTTGTTTTTGTACTCTTCATTTGTAGAGTCCCAGAGTTGAGGGCGGTCTCTGTACATATCAATAAAATTTAATGTTTGTTCTTCTGTGAAATTCATTTTGATAAAACAATTAACTTTGGTAAAACCCAATTATAGAACCACTTCTCCCGTTGCGCACACAGGTTTTAACAAAACTAATGATTTAAAACTTTGTTATCACGCTCTACAGGTCCAAACTTGGCAATTATTTCCATTCGACTGAAAATAAAATGCACTTCATTCGGGTTACATTCGACTCGACAAATGTCGATCGACTAAGTCGATCGACTAAGTCGATCGACACGTCTACACTATGTCAACTGTGTCGATCGACACAGTCGACATAGTGTGGACGCGGCTTCATATCGGCAGCTGATCTACAATCACAACAAAGTCTTTCTGCACGTGTCGCAACTCAAAGGTAAATCTATTTTGTAGATTCATTACTAACAAAATTATTTGCCTCTCTTCCTTACAATTTTACCTACTTGCATACAATATTTATACAAAATAAATATTTCTCCTTTTAGAAAAAACTATGGCAAATATAGTAAATACTAGGGGAAACCCTTGCGTGCTCCGTGCGCCAACCCCGTTAGGACCTTCTATACACATAATCATGATAATGTTTTCTTTATAATAAAGGAGTAGGATTAATAATAAACCCAAAGCTAAGACGGTAAATAATGTCAAATGTTCAAATCAAATTATTTCGTATATTTTATAACAACAGATTAAAATAACCATTAAGGCTCAGGTCTACACTTTATTAAATACCTACCACTAAAAGTTAGAAATACTAAGTTTGAAATTAGCTGTTAATGGAAATATTATAGCAAACAGCTGTTATCTCTTATTTTATTCAATTGGTTGCTATGATAATAAATGTAAATACATGTGTTGATTTATCAGTCTAGGCCTAACCTAAGAATTTTTTCCGACTAAATTTACAAATATTGAAATAAAAAAATGTTTTTATCGAAATGAATTGTAGTCTATGTTACTTAGGGATAGTATAGCTTTTTACTTTCTCCACCCTATACGTAGTATGTGGAGAAGGTATTGTTTACGTCCAAATTTTCGAATTTGAATTTTTAGTGGAATTATCTCTTTTGGTGCTCCCAGAACCCAAAAATATTTTTAGTGGAATTATTTGTTTTGCTGCTCCCTGAACCCAAAAAAGTGGGTTTTTGGTGTTGTCTGTCCGTGTGTCTGTAAGGATGTGTACAGAGCTGGAGACCATACCAACGGTCCGATTTTGATGAAATTTGTTATGTAGGTGTAGTTCTTGAATATCTCCAGACATTTTTTTTTCATTTTTCAAATTTTTGATTTTTAAGGGGTTTTACTCCCCAAAAATGGCCAAAAAACGAGAAAAACCTAAATTTCTCAAAAACGGCTCTAACGATTTTGATAAAATTTGGCTTATTTGTAGCCCTTAATGTGCCCTACCATATGCAAAAAACCGCATATTTCTAAAAAGTCTCGTTTAGGTAATAATAATAATAATAATAAAAATAACAGATTTTTGGGGGGTTTTAGCCAAAAAGGGGGTTGTTTTTCAAAACCGTTTTTCGTGCATCTATACAGGCCTAAATGACATGTTTGGTGCAAATTTGTTCGAAATCGATCAAATAGTTTAAATAATAATAATAAAAATATAATCTACCTATATATAAAAGCGAAATACCACTGACTCACTCATCAAGATTTCTCAAAAACTACCGAACGGATTGAAATGAAATTTGGTATGTAGCTTCCTCTGGGGCCATAGGAGCTCACTAAGAAAGGGTTTAGAGAAATTCGAAATTTTAGGGGGGTTTGGAGGGATCAAAGTCGTTAAATCACGATTTCTTCAAAACTACCGAACGGATTGGAATGAAATTTTTTATGTAGCTTCCTTTAGGGCCATAAGTGTTTAATAAAAAAGGGTTTTAAAAAATTGGAAACTTTAGGGGGTTTGGGGGGTAAAAATGACTAAATCACGATTTCTCCAAAATTACCGAACAGATTGGAATGACATTTGGTATGTAGCTTCCTCTAGGGCCATAGGCGCTCGCTAGGATAGGGTTTAAAAAAATTCGAAATTTTATGGGGTTTTTGGAGGATCAAAGTTATTAAATCACGATTTCTTCAAAACTACCGAACGGATTGAAATGAAATTTTGTATGTAGCTTCCTCTAGAGCCATAGGTGCTCACTAAGAAAGGGTTTGAAAAAATTCGAAATTTTAGGGGTTTTGGGGGGATCAAAGTTATTAAAAAACGATTTCTTCAAAACTACCGAACAGATTGGAATGAAATTTGGTATGTAGCTTCCTCTAGGGCCATAAGTGGTCGACATTACAAAGTAAATCAAAATAGCCTAAATTAAAAAATTACATAATACAGTTTTACAGCCTTCAGGGCCGTTTAATGCAACCCATAAATAAATTATTATAATCTTCTTAAACATTTCAAAAGAAGATAACATCTCTTTTAATATATACATAAAAGTCTTAATTAATACAAAGCAATAGTAAATCTCACAGTAAAGTTAAAAGTTGTACTTTAGTAACCAATCAGGTCTAACCAACCATAACCTGAATATTGTATAACAAAGCTGCATGCAAGTACAGTGTAATGTATTCAAACAGTGTCCGTTAAGATTGTAGCCAACGGACTTTTTAACCAATATAAATGTTATGTTATGGCGTGATGTCTACGTCATAGATCATTCTATAAATTCAATAAAGCTATTGGTCCAGGCAGATCACAGCACTATCCTCTACCGGAGTTCATTCCCCCATAAATATTGCTTAAATCTTTTTACTTAAAACTGAGTCAGTTCTACACTCACCACCGTACCTTAAGGTCTACCAGAGTGACCGAGTTGTGTTACAAGCACTGTGTATATTATTTCGTACCTTGTAACATGTGCAGTTCTTCGAATGCGTATGAATTACGAAAATACTAATATTATTATTTACTATTTATAATCAATGGTCATCACAGAGAAACAAATCGACAAATAATATTTAAAAAGCAGACAGTAATTTCAAAGTAAGTCACATTTGTTAAGCAGACAGTTTAAAAGATAATGTTTACAAGTTTATAGAGTGCGCGGTTTGAGTTGACAGGATGTCCATTGGGGCACACCTTATTAGATAAAAGCTTCCAGCATGTTCGAGAAAGATCCAGAAGCGATAGCAGAAGTTAGGCTTGACGCCTATGGAAAAACCGCATGGTTTTATTTCAGCCCTAGAACAGATTCGAGTCACAGCGGACGTAGGTCCGCTGTGGAGAAGTTTTTATAGAAAGGTTTTGAGTTTTATGGTCAGAGTTTGACTTCAATGTGTTAATACATTAGTCTTATGTACTAATAAACTTGTTCGTCGAGATTATTTTTAAAAGAATTGTTAATTTGAGTTCTAGAAGAAAAAATAATTTGGAGCCTAGGCTAACTATTGTGTAATTAAAGTTTTTGATTTAATAGACTTTAATGTTCGAGGGACCAACATGCTTTATGCAAGTAAACATATTGAAATTAGAACAATTAATTATATTCTTGTCTATATTAATGGTGAATTGTGGCTTTATTTATGTTTATACCTTGGTTGAGGCGAAGTCTTGTACATCTGTAGGACGGTGTGGCCTAATGGCGATGTTCGTAGGCCTAAATGAGCACAGGTACCTGGCGAAGACACTTGACACAAAAATAATTACAGTAGTTGTCACTAATTAATATCACTGTTTACAGTTTGTAAATGCAAATCATAGACAAGTTTTGTTAATTGTTAATTTTATTACCGCTATATTTTTGGTTTTGTAAATTACTTTAACACATGTCGATACCATGAGCGAATGGCGTATAATTCAAGCAATATGAATGTGTAGCTAAAATGATAAAGTAGAGGAATTATAAATGGTTTGCGACCAAATAATCGGAGCGTTTTATCACCGAGAATAACTCATAGTAGAATACTTATTTTATTAGCGGCGTTGTACGGATACATAAAACGTTGTACATTAGGGTGGAACGAAAATGCACTATTTATTTATTTTTTATTCGTAATAGTGGGGAAAAGATGCCTTTTAGGTTCAAAAAGAAGAGAGAAAAATTTGGTTGCTATACTGCAATATCTTGAGGTGCCGCAAAGGGCTTAAAGTTTATAAAAAAAAGGAAAAATAGCAAAATCTCAAACTTTTTAATTTTTTTAAAAATGGGTTTCTCGTGCTTATATTGTAAAAAAAAATATGTTTGAAAATACTTATACAAGCACTAGAAGTCGTACAAAAATATTAACTTCAAAATATAACTTAAGAAAAATATTTTTTCATTTAGAAAAAAAATAGAATTTTTGATTATTTTGAAATTTGTGCTATATATTTTAACATTATTGTTTAAGAGTATTAAGGTTGAAATTAAAGATTTTCAAGCTAAATACATCCATATTTATTAAGTAAAACATATAATCCCATCAAAATACATTTTTAAATATGTTATTAGTTCCTTAACAAAAACGTTTTAGGATTACAAATGTTAAAGCTTTAAAATATTTGTTTTAATTCATATAGACACTTTAAATTGTTTCTTTGTATCAAATTTTGGCATGTTTTTACGTGAATCAATTTTTGCTCTGATAAATCCTTTTCTTGCTGTTGAACCACATACACTTTGAGCAGATTCAGTCACCAATTTTACAGCTCTCTCCACAGCTTGAGTGTGACAAGGAAACCTGGGAAAGTCAATAAGCGGGTCCTCTTCACTTGGTTGAGCTTCAGATGTCTGCTTTATAAAGCCTTTCAGAGATTCACAGGTACCATGTTTTACCAAGGGGGTTTCAGCTATGTCATTTTCAGCCCATGAAATCATGTCGATGTAATCCTGTGAGTTAAAGTTTATCTGTGGAATTTTAAACTTCCTGACTCTGTCACTACTTTCCGTTCTTGCTTTTAAAATGCGCCGTAAGCCAAGTTCTCTTACAGTTTTCAGCTCGTCACATAGCATAGATAAAAGGAGATTTTCTGCAGCAGCAAAATACCCATTTCTTTGTATAACTGGATCTATAACCTTCTTTAAATCATCAGAGAGATACCGTGAATATGAGATTAGCTTAAACAGATGTTTGGAGCCATTAGTACATGAAGGTTTCAACTTAATATTAAACCATACAGGTGCATACACTTTCATAATGTACTCAACCAGAGACTTAAGGCTTTTTGTACTTTCAGTTGCCACATACAATCTAAGTATACGGTTTGCTAATGTAAGCCACTTAGAGTGAGCAAGTTTTCCAGGGTTCCTCAAAGATAGATCTTTTGAGAGCAATTTCCACTTGACACCGCGATAAACATTTCCCATAAGTACTTCTGGTCTGTACTTAAATCGTTTGTGTTATCCAAAACAGGAAGGTTATTTTCAATTGGTGAGAAAGTAACCACAGGGAGATTAGCACAGTGTTCAAGCTGTTGGCATATTTCACCTTTAAACTCATTTGGTCCCTTCATTTTACCATCTAAGTGGCAAAAAAGATGTCGCAATGGTAACTTGTTTCCATGAAACAGACAAACTAACCATTGTAATGGTCTTCCAATTACATTTTCCATCAAAGAAATCACACCATTATTATATCTGGTATTTACAACAGTTCCATCACACCCAATAGCAGTAAAGTTAAAAAGTTGTTCGTGGTGTTCTCTATTTTTCAGAAACTCCATTACACTGTTTGCTATGTCTTTTCCAGTGCCGGATTTGGGTGTTACGTGCCCTAAAAACTTAGAGTTGGGTTCCTCCACTAGTGAAACATGTTCTTCTGAAATAACATTTTTTATAAAACTTACTTCCTTTCTTTTCTTGAACAATTGTTTTGTCTTTTCTTCCATAAAAAAAGCCCTCTATTTTCGGTTATCTGGTCATGAAGACTATTGTTCGAGAGATCTCTTAGATTTTTTGACCTTTCACATCTAATTTTCATTCCGTCTATCACTTTGGTTTTATCTTCCTCCGTGATAATACCTAAATCCTGTAACGCAGCAGCTCTGTCACTTCCGTACGGTCACAGATGGAAGCAACAGATGGCAGATTAATACGCATTTGCGTGCTAATCTTTTTCTCTTTTTTGGCTTTGGAAGGGCCTGGTAGATTTAGATCTTCTTGTAAATTCAAAGATTGGCTTAACTCTTCTGGAAAATAAAACTGCTGTTCTTCACAAACCAAGTCTATTTCCCCTTCCTCGCTGTCATTTTTGTCAATTCCCGTTTCTGATACACAAGTGTTTTTTGCTTGTTCTTGACTAAACTTTACTATTCTCTGCAGTTCTCTACTTTTTCTCTCTTCTCTTTTCTTCATAGCGCTTGTGGTAATTCTATCAACATTACTCATAACAATTTTCCTAGTCAACCGTTGATCTTTCAGAAACTCTTGTTCCAAAACTGGAACTTTTTTTCTTTTATACAACTACAAATATCAATGTTTTTACACTTGCAGGCAGCTATATTAAATAATTGTCCAGCTTCGTCTTGAAATTTTGCATGGTGTGAGTCAAACTTATTCGACCCTTGTCTAATTTTGACTTTAACAAGTTCTTGTATTTGGTATGATAAACTTTTATCATCTGTGAAATTCTAAGGGTAGAAACAATGGGAATAGATGTTCTAGACCAGATCAGTTCAATTTTAGGAATTAAAGTGTCAGAAATTTCACTTACAGCAGGATCCTTCCCTGACGAAACTTTGAGGTTGTGTCTAATAAAACAGTAACACGTCATTATATCTTCGTACGTAGGTAGTACAACACCACAAAAATCACAAAATCTTCCAAAAAAAGGGCATTCCGACATTTGTCTCGTATTCACTGGTTTAGAAAGAGCCATTTTAGCTCACAACAAAAAAGTAACGCACTGCAGAAACAAACAAAATACTGAATTACGATACTCTAAGGTGCAACCCATCACCAACTACTCATCAGAGCGACTGACACCTGTGCAAACGAAACTCCGCCGCTATTGCAGTCCCCTCCCCTAACTCCCACCCCAGCCTCCCCTCCTCAAGGGCAGCCGGGCACTCACACACCTATTCCATCGATGACTCATAGGCCTACTACCGTATTTCAATTCAACTATAAACTTTTATTATATTTCAGCTCATATTGAGACGCCACATTAAACATTTGTTGAACTCTCAATTGTATAAATACTTTTCAAAAAAGCTGCACACCGAGTTTTTACAAAATTTTATCACTCTTGCGGCACCTCAAGACACGCTCCAAAAATAAAAATAAATTTTCAACTTTTTTTGACAATGAAGTTAGTTTGTTATGGTATTTCAAATAGAAAAAAAATATTTAAATGTTTTTAAAAAATCTTGAAAATTTGGTAAAAATTGCTATTTTAACCCTAGAACTGGCATCGTTAAAGCTAAAATTGACCAGCCCGTTTTTAGCGTTTTGCAAGCATATTTTTAAAAATTCACCAAAAATAGTAAATGAACAAAAATCCGAAAGTGTTCAATAGCTTTTTTGTAGAAGAAACTTCAAAGAATTTAAGTATGCCACTAAATATTAGTTTCTTTTGAAATTGTAAAAGTTATTAGCTCAAGAAACAAAAAATGTTCAGTAACGAAAGGAAAAAGTTTAACTTTAGGCCTACATAACAAGTAGTAAACATTTTTTGTATTTTTTCGTAAGAGTAAAAAAGTTTCATAAGTAAATAGAACTGTATAAAAACATTTATCAATTTCAAATTTCTTGTTTTGAAAAAACTGTTTTTATGTTCCAAGTACACGACTGCTAACAAAAGTAGGCCTAGATTAAAACACAATTTACTAATATATGCTTTGCCCAAAAATGAAATATTATTATAACAAAGTGTAGAGGATAAATCAAAGAAAAGAACGGTATAATTGTCTTTCCTTAGTTCACAAAAGTGTTTGGGGTATTTGCCGTCGGTAAGATGGGTTACAATAAGGGTGCTTTGAAATACGTGGGAAAGAGGCGGAGCAATCGGTCACAGCATATCGCTCTAATCATGCACTTTTCTCTACTGTCTAGACAAACAAAAAAACTGGTTTATTCTAGTTTTATTCCCACCGTTAGAAAGGTCAATCTTTTCTCTACAAAATGGTGTAAAACCATCTGTCAAAACATTTGATAGAGTAGGCGTATTATTTGTTGACAAATGGGCTGTTTCATTGGTTGAAAACCTGTCCAATCGCAAGGGTTTACAGACATTGTATAAATAAAGATTGTAAAATAGTGACATCTGATTGGAAGACACCATTAGAAAGATAAAATCTTGTAGAATCCAATGGTAGCTTTATAATTTCGATATAAATTCTTCAGTAGGGGGGTTTCAACGTTGAAGTGGGAAATAACAGTACAATAATTGTAAGCAGATTCGCCCACGGAAATACCTGTAGCACAATATGCATATTTTAAAACGATGATTACGTATGTAAATATACGTTTTATGAAAAAGTTGTAAATACAAAAATTAAAGTTTAATTCATTTCCTTTCAAATGGTGCCAGTTTTATTACAATTGGATGATTTTAAGTGGATTAAATTATCGATTATGCAAATTCTCGCTAAGGTTCGAGCGGATTGCATTTGCACACGAGAGACTGCTGTCTGCCACTTTGATGGTTAAGAAACTTTATCGCACTTGCGGCACCTTAAGATACACTCCAATATTTTTTATATTTTTTCTTTATCTTTCCAACACCAAGGCAACTTTTCCATGCTATTACAAATTGAAAACCGAAACTTGATTTTTTAGTTCCACCCTATTGTACATACAGTGTGTATGACCAACTCATAAAGACGTCTGTTACAATAGAGCGTTGTCTGTCCAGTCTCGTGGTTTATCGATAATTCTTCGGCTTTGTTTAGCCAGAGACCAATCAAAAGGTCAACAAAAGCAGTTTTATTAGACCTGCATAAAACTGCTGTTGCTAAGAGGTTAATACTGAGATAGCTTTAGTTTGCGGCGGTAATACAAAATAAGTACAGAACACCAACGGTACATTACGCTGGGTAACGTTGGTTGTTTTATTTTTATAAATGGAGTAAGTTTTGATCTAGAACTGAGTGAAGAAAAGCAATATTGTTGAAAGTGTTTTTGTAAAAGGGACTAGGGGGATGGTGAACATAAAAATATTTTACAACGTTGTGGAACCATCATAAATAGAACATTGGGAATTCATAAAAAAAGCTTGCAAGTATTCATAGAAATAAGTTTCATTTTCATGCTGTCTGCTCTTTCTATCTTTTTGATATAAAAAAAATTAGTAATAACAAATTTACAGTTTGTAAAAAATCTCATGTCACTAACAAAATTATTTTGATGAATTTATTGTTAATTTGTTTTAAAATGAACAATCAAATGTTTCATTAAAATCTTAAAGTCAGTCATTATGCAAGTCGATTTCTTTTGTTTTGCATCCACGATTCATTTCCCATAGTACTTGTACAGTGATCGAACCTTCAAAACTCTAAATTTAATAATTTCTATAAAAAATAATATTGGTTAATAACGTGTAACAGTATGGTTAGGATTTTAGCGGGATGGTACGGTGGGCTATGTGACGTCACAATCATTTGGTCTGGCGGACTGTTTTGTTGAGAACTGGGTCAGTATGTTACAGCTGGTTCATTGAAAGGTGAAAACTGAATATATAGCATGTGTTATGGAGCAGTATTTCCCAACCATTTTTCTTGGCGTTCCACTTCACAAAACAAAAGGTTTTGTGTACCACTTAGTCACGTGGAGATAATTATGGATGGAATATGTTTATTATTTTACTAACCTAACTAACCCATTTTCCAACCATAATTATGAAATATAAAATTCTGTATAGTGTTATAATATTTTATTAATTGATATGAACTAGGAATTCATACCGTAATTTTAAAATAAAAAATTCATTATACTATAAGGAAAATACAACAAAAATATAATACTAAACTTTAACGAGAAGGCTGAGCTTAAAGATTAAAAGCCAGCTTGAAAATATCTGGTCAAAGATTACTCAGTTTTAAACAAAGATCATTATCCACACTAATAAGTCTATCCCGATATTTGTTCTTAAGATATCCAATTGAAGAAAATGTTGTCTTGCACAAGTAAGAAGTTGTGAAGGGAAGTAAAAGTTTAACTGCTTTGTCAGCTACTTCTGCGTAGTCCGCTCGCCTTTCAACCCAGAAGTCTACGAGCAACATTTTTGAAAATGTTTGCTGTAGTTCTGAGTCACAATTTAGTTCATACAACTATTCCTTTTCTTTCGCAGTGAAGTTTTCTGGTGCTACTTCTATATCAGCAAACGGGTTTTGGATCCAGGAATATTTGCTGGAGTCTTCAGGTAAATATAGGTTGTAGCTTTGAATCAAACCAAGACAGTGTGTTTTGATGTCTGTCTGAAGTGCAGGACTCAGTTTGAGGTAATTTTCTTTAACAAAATTCTCGAGCGTTGGAAACAACGATACCCTTTTCTGTTCTGCTTCTTTTGCTGCTTGATTCATTGCACTTTTTGCTTCTTTTTCTTTTTCATAGCACTTACTCTATCATGAACTCGAAAAGGAGTGTTATAATTTCCTTGGTTGAGCTCATTAAGCTTTGAAAATATCTCTGCCAAATACGCCAACTTACACAGCCACAGTTTATCTGCAAAGCAATTCTTCAATTCAAAGTTTGTGTCATACAAAAAAATGAAAACTTCATGGCGCTAATGCTGACACACCAGCCCAAACAATCCCGACATATAATACTCGTACCACAGGTTGGGAAGAAGTTTTATGGAAGATTGTTTATAAATAATAAGTACATTTTGAGGTTATGAATATAAATAATTTTATTTCAGCTTTCAATTGAAATACAATTACATATTTATAAACAATAATTAACAGTTGATAAATATAAACACATTCTATATAATTTTTAATAATTAACAAGTATTTTTTAAATTTTTTTAACTTTGAAATTTTTGGCTAAACAAAATTGGGACAATCATTTTTTTTATAATTAACTAGCTGACCCGGCAATGTTTCGCTATTGCTTAATTTGAAACTTTGAAAGACTGTAATTCGTATCCCTGAGGGCCGATGCAAATTATAATGGGATTCTGCTCATTGCTTGATTTACCTAACCTAAAATTATATTCAGTTTTTGATCCAAATCAGTTGTTGATCAAAATCAGCTGTTTTAAGCTTTTCATACGAACAGCTGTTTCTGATAAAATCAAAAGAAATATTTCTTCTTCTTCCTTAAGATTGACCTTCCATAAGATTAACATTGAAACTTTGAGGGCCACTGGGGCATAGCCCTAATGTCCTAGGACTCTGGTAAATGGCCTATAACCTTCCCAGGGTTAACCTGTGTTACTATGCAAAATTTCAAAGCAATCGGATGGACGGTTTGGTAACGCATAAAGGACAAACATACAGACAAACGTACAAACAGACATACATTGAATTTTATATATATAGATTATTTTTAAACTTTTGTATGAACCTCGTTCGTTGCAAAATGGCTTTAACAATATGGGCCTGATAAAGCTAATAAATCATTTGTAACGGCACATTTGTTGCAAAATAGCGCCCAACTTAGGGCTGTATAACGAAAAGAGATTGGATTGTGATGCTTTACTGGGATTTTGACTGCATGATGATTAACTTATTTTGAGCATTATTGGAAATATAATTTATTAAAATGGAAAACGTAAATAATGTTAAATCAAATGTTAGCCTAGATGATAAATTTCACATGATGATGACTTTCCTAAATAAAAAATTTAAGGAAAATAATTTAAAACTTGACGCTAGATTTAACAAACAAAAAAAAACAAGAATTTCAAAAAACAAACAAAAGATTTGATGGACAAAAACAAAAATTTGACAATATTAGACAAGAAAATAAACAAAATTTTGACAATTTAAAAAAGGAAATAAATGTTGGATTTGACAGTCTTGAACAAAATATAAACAGTAGATTTAATGAATTGGATCAAAAGATTTATAGTTTTAAAGAGGAGTTTGCTGTTAAAAATACAAATTTTGAAAGTTCTAAAGTAGAGAATGAGATTGTAGTTGTAGTTGTAAATGAGATAATTAGTAAAAATGAAAATGTTGAGGACACTGTTGTGAGGATAACATTGTTGTAGAGATGATTTAAAGTACAAATGTTGATTTTGAAGTAATAGAGGCAGACAAGGTAAATGACAATGTTGTTAATACAAACACAAATTTGAAAAATATGGGTATTGATGTTGATTTTAATGATAAAAAAATTAAGGTAAATAGGGTTATCAACGTTTTAAACAATAAAGTTAGGAAAATAAGTTTTGGAAAAGGTAATACTAGAAATTATTTGAATATGGCAATTAAAATTTTTAAAAGAAAACACTATGACGGACAAAGAATAAAAAAAGTTATGACATTTAAAAAATAAACTTAAAGACAAAGTAATTGAAATTATAAAAAGTAGGCTGGGCCTAAAATTAATAGTACAAATTCCTGTTAAGAAAAGAAAAAAGAAATGTTTAGTTCACATGTTTGAAAATAAATGTAAATAGTTTTTTGTCCATCATATTAGTAAATTAATAAATTGTAAAAATGTAATTTGTTGTGTGAATGAGAGGCAAATATGAGTTTTAAGGAAAGTGGTATATTAAATATTTAGATTTTAGAAAATTTTAAGTTCAATTTTTAAATGAAATGTCGTGGGGGTTGTGCGCCTGAGGTATTGCGTGAAATTCAGGTTGAACCAAGTAGAAATGGATGCCGGCAGGGTACTGTAGGCCTGCAACTTTCAGTACATAATTTGATGTTTAATTAATGTTGATTAAGGTATGTATGCAAGGTATGTTTGATGTTTTTTTAAATTTAAATAATTTTGTATTTATTTATATTGTAATTAATATTTCATTACATAATGTATTTTAAATTAATAATAATTCTAAAATGTAAGTTAATTAATGTAATCATCATCATTTATACATACATATATTACAACGCAAACCACGTTTGCCGCTGCAAATTTAAATCACGCCCCTCGTTCGGGACGCAAAAATTTACAACGAAAGCTCTTGTTGTCGGGCCCTACTTTCGGGACACCAAAATCTTCTCA
>JAGFPH010005202.1:50699-71837 GCA_018207615.1 Philaenus spumarius
TTTTACTTTAGAAATGAACACAATATTATGATAGTACTTAAGGCCCTAACTCCTTTTTATGTATATAGGGCTTTTTGTTTTCAAGTATCTTATTATTTTTTTGTTTTGTTTACTAGGTTAGCCATATAACTTAGGCCTACATATAAAAATGAAAATGCTTTAACCCTTTGTCTTTCATTTGTCAGTATTTTGTATTAAAAGTTTATCATATTGCTTTAAATTAATTACTTAACTTAATAAGAACTGATCTAAGTTATTATTATAAACCTCTCACACATACAAATTAGACAGATTAAAACTTAAGAGCAACCAAGCAAACTTCCTATAACCGCTCCTAGATGGTGCTAACAAACTATCTTTTACTTTACACGGAATATTTATACCGATAGTAAAGTAACTGAAGTTTTGTTAATTTGTCATTTTTCTATCATGAAGCCGTAGTCTAGTGGTAACGAAGCGTCTTTCTGATCACAAGATGCCGAGTTCGAATCTAGGCTAGGGAGACCAGATATCTAATCATATCTGTGGTTTGAGGGTAGGAGGGAGGAAGTAAAGCAAACGGTGGTTGCCTCGCTTCCAAGCTGACGGGATATGACTAGATATCTGGTCTCCGGGTGGGGTTTTGCGTAATTTTACTAATATATTTATATGTGTATATATATATATATATATATATATATATATAATTACTAAAAAAGAACCAGTAAAAAAAATATTTTTTACCTTAGTTAATCACAAAAATAAAGAAATATATAGTTTTTTCAAATTTTATTACTTCTTTGTCCTCAAAGGGTTAAATTATAAAACAACAATATGGAAACAATTTTAATTAGTCTTTAAGGCAGTCTTTAAATAACTTTAGCAAATCTGTTTGGTTTTATAAGTAGTTTTTAGTTCACTCATGAGAATATAATAAATCTGAAACTGAATTTATGAAATACCTTACTAGAGACAGAGCACTTGTCTAAAATACTAAAAACAATATAAACAAACCACCACATTAAATCAGAAATTTGTAAATGCTGCTTAAGGGGACTCAAATTGGATTTATACTAAGTGTGTAGAAATCAGCTGATTGACCACGCAATATGTTTGATTGAAGATGGCCCTAAATCCACTAATCCCAGTGGAGTTGGGGCACTTTAACATAAAAACCATTAATGTACACTGAAACTAATAAAACGTTAAAACATCCTATCTCCAATGCAATGTGTGTGTGGTGTTTTAAGCTAGGAATAAACACATAGGGCTTTCTTTCTTACAAAATCAGGCAATATTAGAGTTAGGGCCTACTTAAAATTAGCTATAATTATTTTTCTATTGTGATATAGGGCCTTTTAACAACAAAATAAGATGTAATTTTTAATGCTGAATCCATATATGTAAAAAAAAAAAAAAAAGAAATGGAGTTAGGGCCTTTTTACTTACGAGGGCAGCTTTGAACTGATTATCTATAAACTAAGCTACGGCGAATAAAATCAAGGTATCTTGTTCCGCTTTATTAAGACTGTGAATAGAAATAAATCCGCTTTGGTGCTAACTACTAACTATTAAGACTCTGATACTAACTTCGGTAGAGGCAAGTCACGTTATGACTCTTTTCTAAAGTTTTTTCACAATAATTCACAAGTGTGAATTATTTAAGTCTGTTAGGATGAATCCGATATAGAACGATTCACTGAGGAACAACAACAAGGTTTCTTGAGTCTAAATCACTGGATTAATGCGATTTATCCAGATAAATGAACTTGGACGATTTCGCCATCGTGGCTGGACAATTGTTGCAGTTAATCACTATCTCTAATTAACTACAATCATCCTACGACTACAGATCATCTGGTGTATAAATCAAGCGGTGTTTGTAATAAACAGTGCTTTTTTATACATAAAAAATCCATGGTACGTAGATTTGTACTTAAATATTGTGACGTTTTTTTGACATTCGCGCCACCTATATTTTTTTTTCTTTATTAAATATTACTTCTTATCGACACTTACAACTTCTATCATTTGTCCTTACCAACTATCCAGTCCCCAAATAGTTATCCTTTTCTCCGCCAGATGTCGACTCTGTACGGTATTACCTCTTATCGTGCACAACGGAACAGAGGTAAATGTAATCTGACAACCCCATCAGCTGTTCTCTATCTATTCAGTTAAAATTTTGCTTGGTCATGAGATTGTTCTAAAGCGTCGGCCATTAGACCGTTACGAACGAAAACTTTTAGACGCTGCCAAGTGGTAGTGATGTTACAAAACTTTAAATAATTTGATCGCGATTAACGTGTGTCGCTGAACAACATGAATTACTTCTAAACCTTTGTTTTCCAAATACCAGGTAGGAATGTTTTTAGCTTTACCTTAATAATTATAAAATATTACTTGTAAAACTTAATTAGGTTATTTCCACTTTTGGTTCATGTACAACTTCCTAACTCATTTTGTTCAATTTATTAGAGAAACCTATGTATTTCTTTTTTACTACAGCCTAAATTTTAAATGTAATTCTTACAGCCTACAAAAAACTATAAAGCCGATATCATTTTGGTTATTGTTAAAGCCTAAACATATTTCCACAAACAAGCCTAAAGTGTCATGCATTAATTAACTATAACTGTGTAGTATTTCTACAGTGTAACAGATATTGAAAACTTTTAATAAGCTATAAGCAAAATATTGCTGATATGTAACTAAACGTTAACATTTCTTTTATGTTACCATGTGGCTTACCTAACATGTACAGACAGTGTTATGCAACATTACACATGTTATACTAACCATCACAATCTAAGTAGCAATTTGCTATCTGTGCTACAAAATTCAATAAAACAGCCAACTCAAAGAACTATCATTTTATGCTTATTTAAATAACTGCAAGTTTTCTAAAAAGGAAATTGTTATTTGTGTTATACAGTTATACTGGTCCAACTGCAGGGAATGTTTTAATGCAATGGGATAACCTGCAACAACTACAATTAGAAAAGGCCTACTTTCCAACTGAACATTAAATATATAAACAAAATATTTCTACAGTGATTTGATTAGAGACAGAACTTAAGTTAAAATGAGAACTATCTGCAGTTGTTCTTTTCCTTTTATGTTAAGTGTTAAATAGGCTGTATTTTGAAAGTAATTTTTGTATATGTGTACTATTTAGGATATGTTAGTATTTAATAAATTGGGAGGAGCAAGCTAGCACATTTCGGACCTTAGCCCTAAGGGCTACACATTAGAAATTTTACACCTTTTTTATATATATAGAGAGACGTCTCATAATTAATTTTGTCTATTTATTTAATTATTTATAATTACCTTTTAGAGTTGGCCAACGACATATATATATATTTATTCTTAAAACAAATCCATGGTACTTCATGTTAAAACTTTGTAACTTGTAAATCTTCTGTATAAATTCTGTAATTATTATTGAAAGGGAGGGTTTTTGATTTTTATTTTTGGGGAGGGTTTTTAAATTCAATTTAATAAAATATATATGTTTTCCTTTTTAAATCTCAATCTTTTGTATTAAGGGCGTATTAATAATTTTTTTTGTATTAAGGGCGTATAAACTTTTTTACTTAACTTGGTTAATAAACCTAAAATTATACCTATTTCTATAGTTTATTGAGGTAACCTTTAGGTATCCTGTGCATTGTAAGAGATAAGCTGAAATATTCCTACTTTTGGTGATATTAAAAATTTTAAGGTAAGTTTTGAACAGTACCAATCTATGTGGCCCAGTATTGCTTCCGTTCCCTTAATTGTTCTTTTGTAAGATTGGTACAATATTTTTGTATAAGACTACATCTCTCTTATTAATTATTGAATGATTAAATTTTGTAACTGTATAAATGTATGTTTGATTTGTTTCTTTGCTAAAAAATATTTGATTAATAAAATGTTAACCCTAGAACTGGCATGGTTAAAGCTAAAATTGGCCAGCCCGTTTTTAGCGTTTTGCAAGCATATTTTTAAAAATTCGCCAAAAATAGTAAATGAACCCCAATCCAAATGTGTTCAATAGCTTTTTTGTAGAAGAAACTTCAAAGAATTCAAATATGCCACTAAAAATTAGTTTATTTTGAAATTGTAAAAGTTATTAGCTCAAGAAACAAAAAATGTTCAGTAACGAAAGGAAAAAGTTCAACTTTAGGCCTACATAACAAGTAGTAAACATTTTTTGTATTTTTTTCGTAAGCGTAAAAAAGTTTCGTAATTTAGTTCTAAATATAACTGTATAAAAACATTTATCAATTTCAAATTTTTTATTTTGAAAAAAACAGTTTTTATGTTCCAAGTACACGACTGGTAACAAACCTAGGCCTAGATTGTAACGTCATTTACTAATATATGCTTTGCCCAAAAATGAAATATTATTATAACAAAGTGTAGAGGATAAATCAAAGAAAAGAACGGTATACTTGTCTTTCCTTAGTTCACAAAAGTGTTTGAGTTATATTTATTTGAATAACAAAATGACATGAAGAGTTTGCAGTCAATATGCTACGGGCAGCTGCGTTATATAAACACCGTAAGAACCCATGAGCTAGGCGTTCACACCAGAATGCCCTAATTATGTACTTTCCACTGCTGTCTAGACGAAAAAAAAACCGGTTATTTCTGGATTACTTCCCACTGTTCGAAACTTCAGACTTTGCTCTACAAAATGGTGTAAAGAAATCTGTCAAAACATAAGGCAGTGTCTTCACAATATCCGTTGACAAATGGGCTGTTTCATTGGTTGAGAAACGTCCAATCGCAAGGGTTTACAGGAATTGTTATGAAAATTACTAATGTTATAGTGACATCTGATTGGAAGACACCAACAGAAAGATAAAATCTTGACGAATCCAATGGTATCGTTATAATTGCCAAAGAAATATTAGTTTAGATTGTCTTAAACGTTAAAGAAGTGGAAAATAACAGTACAATTGTATGGAGATTCGCGCACGGAAAGAACTGTAGTCCGATGTGCATATTTTAAAACGATGATTACGTATGTAGATATACGTTTTACGAAAAAGTTGTAAATACAAAAATTAAAGTTTAATTCATTTCCTTTCCAATGGTGCCAGTTTTATAACGATTGGATGATTCTAAGTGGGTTAAATTATCGATTATGCAAATATATGCAAATTTTCGCAAATGTGTGAAATTGTTGCGTCCTGCGCCTGAGAGAAGGCCATGCATGGCCTTCTGCCGGTTCCAGGGTTAAAGGTTAATTCAATATTGTCTACGTTGATTAGCCTAAACTAACCCTCTTCACATTTCTAGAATCAGGTCATAGAATTCACAACCCGAGATAAGAAATAAAGTAAAGTCTTTTAACAATTGTATTAAAATTAAATTTTTATTTTTTGTGTGCGAAGCAACTTACAATCTTAAACCTAAATTTACTCTCTTGCTTTTGCACCACCTTTGATTTTCTTTCCAGTCTTCACTTAATATAATTTTTGTTTGTTGTAACAGTGTTTCAAGGGCGCCGCTATGTTCAGTACATAACTAAACAATATAAGAGCAAAAATAATTGGGTTGGTAGTTGGCAACGACAAACCACGACTTGTCTGATTGATTTCGGGGGCTGACGAGTCTCAAACAGAGTACACGCGGTTATGTTACGCAAAACGAGTCTAGCGAGAACACGCTGCCTTTTACTACGCAATTCGTGCCGCTTTATCTACTCTATTAACGCCGCATCTTATTTAAATTTAAAGAAGTATCACTTTAGTTTTTCTCTTTTACGTTGTTTTATATTCATTTCTCAGTTGACCGGTTTGTGTTAACCCTCTTAAATATTCAAGTTTGTTAAAGGATTAATTGTATTGTATGTGCTATTAATATTGGAACTATATTTTTTGTGTGACCTGTACTTTTTATTGTTGTGAGTCTCGGCAGAGAACAGTTTAAGTGTTACAACGCTTCGCAGTGGACATTGACCACTGTAAGTGTAACAATATGCAATTATTCTATAGCTTATATGAATATAATAGCTGGCCCGTCCCGGCTTTGCACGGATAGACAAATCAAAGTTAAATGTATATTAACAAAAAATATATTATATCAACATATATTATTATATTATAATATTATTATTATTATGTATTTCTTATGGGGATTTTTAGTAACTTTAAACCCCCCCCCAAACCTCCCCTAAAATTTCAATTTTTTTTAAACTTTTTCTTAGCAAGCACCTAGGGCCCTAGAGGAAGCTACATAATAAATTTCATTCCAATCCGTTCGGTGTTTCTTTTTAGTAACTTTGACCCCCCAAAATTTTGAATTTTTTAAAACCCTTTCTTAGCGAGTACCTAGGGCCCTAGAGGAAGCTACATACCAAATTTCATACCAATCCGTACGATGGTTTTTTGTAGTAATTTTCATCCCTTAAACCTCCCCTAAAATTTTGAATTTTTTGAAAAACTTTCTTAGCGAGCACCTATGTCCCTAGGGGAAGCTACATACCAAATTTCATTCCAATCCGTTCGATGGTTTTAGAGAAATCGTGATTTTGTAACTTTGACCCCCCCTTCCAACCCCCTAAAATTTTGAATTTTTTAAAACCCTTTTTGAGCGAGCATCTATGGCCCTAGAGGAAGCTACATACCAAATTTCATTCCAATTCTTTCGATGGTTTTAGAGAAATCATGATTTTGTAACTTTGACTCCCCAAAAATTTCGAATTTTTTGAAACCCTTTCTTAGCGAGCATCTATGGCCCTAGAGGAAGCTACATGCCAAATTTCATTCCAATCCGTCGGTAGGTTTTGATAAATCATGATTTAGTAACTTTGACCCCCCAAAAATTTTGAATTTTTGGAAACCCTTCCTTAGTGCGCGTCTAGAGCCTATAAAGAATATTAGTGCCAAATTTCATGTTTGTAGGCCTCGTGGTTTTGGAGAAAGTCAATGGTATTTGGCTTTTATAAGTATAGAAGACATTTTGTTATCTGCTTTCTCATTAAAGCAGTTGTCCCTCGGTGTAAATAATAAACAAATTTTATCATTACTTTACTAAACTAAAAGGGTACTGTCTGCTATTTTTTTATATTTATTTAAATAATACATATTTAAATATAAAATAGATCATTGTATGTAAGTCGTATTCTTTTTTTTATATCAGAATGTTTTTATGTTGGTAGTCTTGCATTTTAATTTTATCCGCGCTTTCAATATGTTGCATTAAATCATCATGTGAGTTGAATTTCATTGACATCCACTGTTCAGTTTCCTACAGTACTTGTGCAGTAATCGAATCCACAAAAACCAAAATGTAATAGAAAAGTGAATATTATTAAGTATTGTGCAATCATCTGTAGACGAGGTCACGGGGTTGTCGGCGGGAGGGGCAAGTCATGCGATGTGATCTCACAACTTGCATTGTGTGAATTCTGACTTCTGTTGACGATTGAGTCACATGTGCTACAGGTCATTTATCGAAAGATGAAAATGGATCCTATATAGCATGTGTTATGAAAGATTGTTTACAAGTTATAAATTTTTAAAGTTATAAATTTGAAACGATTTTGTTTAAGCTTTTTAATTAAAATAAATTAACGTTTAATAAATAATAAAGAATAATTAATAATAAAAAACACATTCTAAATAACTTTTTTATAACTAACAAGTTTTTTTATTATTATTTTAACTTAGAAATTTTGGCAAGCCATCAGCAAACATTTTTTTTAAAAGTTTAACTTAATTTTATTTTTTGTAACACCCCATATTGTTAAACTATTCAGCGCCTTTGTGAGTAGACAAATTTCTCAAATAGTTGGTTGAAACACTAAAACATATAAACTTAATTATTGGAAATTCGCTAAACTCACGACAACAGTTCAGCCGTGTGATTGAATTATTTTTATTGCCATGATCTTGGATTAATAAACATTTCAAGACATCATTCTAAAATCAATACTTGTACAAGTTAAACCAAAATGTCTTGACCATTAATATAATATGTTTAAAACCATTTTCAGAAGAATCTATATACAATTTCCAACAAGAATCACTTAAAATAATTGACTTAAATGAATCCAGTATGTGTTATACAGGGTGTTCAACTTAAAAGAGGCCCTATTGCGCATTAGGTTGTAAAAAATTAATTTTCTTTGGGAAATGCATGAATTAGTGTGAAACGGATTAAATACTGTTTCTAATGTTGGTATGAGTGGAGCTAGAGTGGGGATGGCTGTTTATTTCCAGTGAAGGTCAAGCATTGACGTTTGAACAAAATGAGGTTAGGTAGCATTTTCAAGTCTTGTTGTTTGTTAAAATGCGCTTAACTGTTGAAGAACGTGTATTCGTGATTAAAACTTATTTAGTGATGAAATCTAATGCTGTGTGTCGGCAACAATTTATGGACAAATTTGAAAAAGAAGCACCAGTAAAAAGTGTAATACAGAAGTTAGTTAAAACGTTTCGTTAAACAGGTTCAGTATTAGACAAGCGTCGTGACAGGCAGCGGTCAGTTTTAACTCCGCAGGTCGTTCTGGATATTAGGGCATCAATTACAAGATCTCCACATAAATCTTTGTGAAGACTAAGCTGGGAAAAGAACTGCTGTGAAAAGAATACTTCAATGTTATCCATTCCGAATTCAGTTTTTCCATGAACTCTGATTATGTCAAAAGGGTTCACTACTGCCAATGGTTCAAGACATTCATTAGAGGCAACATTGACATTTTAGATCAACTGTTCTTTACAGATGAAGCTTGGTTCCACCTTGGAGGTTATGTTAATAGCCAAAACTACCGGACCTGGGGTACTGACAATCCACACATTTTCATTGAAACTCCCCTACACCCACAAAAAATAGGAGTATGATGTGGGATTTCAAGGCGAATAATAATAGGATTTTTGTTTTTTGAAACAACTGTGAATGCTGCCGTCTAACAAGACATTATCCAACAGTTCATAGGCTTACTGCAAGAGGATGAGCGTTACTGCTGCAACAGGATGGTGCCACTTGCCATACAGCACGCTCTAGTATGGAGATGCTACAGGAATTTTTTGATGGAAGAATCATTTCAACAGGATTGTGGCCACCACGATCCCTTGATCTGTCCAGTCTTGACTTCTTTTTGTGGGGCTACTTAAAAGAAATTGCTTACAGGAGCAATCCTCATACCCTCTACAGGAATTGAAGTCAAAAATTACTAATGCAATTAATGACATAGACAGAGTACAGCTAAGAAGAGTGGCCAGGAACATGGTGAAACGTGTTGACGAGTGTATAGGTATGGATGGACGACATTTTCAACATTTGTTGTAATTCAGTACAATGTAAGTGTTTGTTAGTAAATATATTGTAATTTACACACTAAACTAAAAACTGGAGCCTCTTTTAAATTGAACACCCTGTATTAGAAAGAGCCTACTATAGTTACTATCGTTGAGACGGTTTAATTTCTAAAGTCTGATTTTAGGTTATAATTCAACAAACAACATTAACTAACTGAACAGTTCTCCCACCAGTTGCATGTTTTATATATATATTATAGCAGTGATGTTGATAAAACCTGTTCTCCTGACCGAAACATACTATCTCTGGGAACTTTTTGACTCTAGGCTCGTAAATATAAATAAACTTTTTACTAAATAAAATTTACCTTTACTGCTACAGCTCCCAAACAGACCGACTGTTGCCACTGTTTCTTCTTCCTTTGTGTCCTGAAATTCATCTTCCTGTAACATGAAAACATTCTTTAATAAGCCATTTCTTAAAATTCTTCAAGGTCTTTTAAGCATTACAAATCTATTTAAATTTTCCAGTTAAACTAGTGCGTAAATTCTAATTTTTTTAATAATAATAAAATATTTATTTTAAACCAACAGTAGAACAACAATGTACAGTGTATGCACAATTCATCATCAACTCATATAAAAGCGAGTGTACGTCCTTGAGTAACAATATTAATATAACAGATGATTTGACCCATCATCTGTAATACTTAAACAAAACCTAGCGCAGATTATACTTTGGGGATATGTTTACAACTTCTATCAATACTATAATGTCTTGTGAAGTTAATTTTTTTAAATATGAGTTATAAAACTAATGTAGATACGTTAGTTATAAATATGATATAAGATTTGCTTTGAGGTTATAACATGAATATAAATACAACCTTTTATCATCAGTATATGCATTTATACAAATTTAAAGAAGAGATACCCATTTGCTTCGGAAACATTTGTACAACTTCGTATAACATAGCCTAAATATATTTGATTATTAATTTCTTCATTATAATATTAATAACTTATAAATCATTTGATATATCAATATGAAATAAAAAGGAATTAAAACATAATATTTTTATCTTTATTTTGATGTATAATATTGTTTATAAATACAAAATTTTAACAAATAGACCTACAGTTTTATAATCCCTATAATTGTACACATTTATCATTAATAAAATCCCTCAGCATAGTTAGGTATTCATATATAAAGTTTGTTGTTTTTAAATAGTATTTTTTACAAATTATGTATTTCTGATGTGTATCTAATTAGTCCCTTGTTTTGAAGATTTCCAAGCAAAGAAACATATTTAGTTTGCGAAATAATTTGGCCATCATCCAACATCCATTTCGATGGTATTTTTGTTATTACTCATAACTCTGCCATTTTTCTTTTTACATTGATGCTGTTTGTATGATTGTATTTCCCTATGTCTATTCTAAAAAAAATGTTCTTTGGATTTGTTGCGTAAAAGTGATACTTTTACCAGAATTTGCTAAAATAAAAATTTGCAAAATGTTCTGGTGAAAAATCATATTTTATGTAGTTTTTAGAAAACAGCACTTTTATTTGTTATAATATCGAAAAAATGTCAAATAAATGTTGTAGCACAGCTCTTGCCCTTTTAATATAAGTACCTAACTTTACATTTTGAGGGTCGGGAACACTTACAGACTACAAAGTATTAGTGCCCGCCCGACACTATGATAGCCATAGTGCGTGGTTGGTTGTTGCGGCATCACTCCCTGTCTGTTAGTAATAAAGCAGAGTAAATTTGTTTTTTTATACCAGAACTAATAACATAACATTATGACTTAAAATGGTACTGTAAGTCTATTAGCATACTAACATTTTACGAACTATTAAAAATATAAGCAGATTTTCTTTGTATTTGTAAGTTTTGGTTCAGCGGAGTTTTGACTCCTGACCTTAATATTGAGGTCTTTCCATTATCCAAACAGTGCCTGTCCACAGCATCACGGACCCCCGTTTTTTTATTATTTTTTTTTTTCGATAATATAATTACTATTTTTATTTACAAATGTTTATAATATTGATTGATTAAATTGTTGTTTAATGAAAAAATACCCATATAAAATTATTGATAAAAATATTTAAACTATAAACATTTTAGCTATCATCAATTGTGGCTTGATCTTCATCCATGGTCAAGGTATTATTGCAAGAATATCCACTTCAGCAGGTATTATTGCATGCTGTACAATTCTGTAAATGTTCGCACATATTTCTGCAGAAGCTACAATCTCGGACGCTTTCAAAAATAGAGGTTGGGCAAAGTAACAATGCATGACTGATTTTAATTTCGGCTCTCTTCGGCTGCGAAACATAAATTAATAACAAAATTTTTGAATTGTTAGAAGTGTCCAAATTAATAAAAGGAACAGCCATTACAATGTCCCATCACATTTCTCTTTGTTTTTTTAATTACGTTCATAAAACCATTTTAACCTGATTACACATTAGTACCAGAAAGCTAAATGTAATTTAAAGGGAATAAGGTAGTTATTGTGGAATCAGTAATATTCAAGCAAGTTTTCAAGCCCTTACGTCCAGTTTTCCTTGCAAACCCTCTTAACTTTATACTTTCGGAGTTAAAAGCTCCACTACATTGCCTTTCAACTTTTTTATAGTTAGAAATTTTTGTCGGGCGTAATATATTGTATTCCACCTATAGCGTTAAAATATTTAGGCTGTCCAATGTTCGAATGTTGACATCAGCTTTGTCAAAAACATATTGGATAAAGGCACCTTAATTTTCTTGTGATGATCCCGCAGTTATCAATGCATTGTTGTATGACATTGCTTCATTATATGACGCACACACACCCATTCAAGAAAGCATGTTGATTAAATGTCTGGACCCATACAAGTGCTAATCTATGTAGGGGGGCATAAGAATCTAGGTTTTCTTTGCAATCATTTTCCATGTAAAGGCATCTAATGTATTTGGGATTAAATTTTCGCCTCCGGACCTAATGTCTTTTGTATCTTGGTATGTACGATAGTTGCAAGCCATCTTTTGAATATCCTTCTTGATGATGTCAGCCGCAGCTAAAACTAGTCTAAGCTTTTCTGTTTCCGGATCGCTTTTCCTGTTTTTGTACCAATTGTCCATGATTTTGTGAGCAGAGTCTGACAAACACACAATGTTTTTTCAACCAGAAACATTGGATACAATACTATAATGCAGTCTTTGAAGTTCTCTTTCAGCTGATATTTTAAATGTTTATCAGAATATATGTTTTCTTTCCTTGAAATGTCAGTCATGATTTTTTGTAATTCACAGCGTGTTCACCTAACGTTGATTTGGAAAAAGTATCATGACATTGTTTATGGTAACGTGTCTCAGGTAACACTTAACAGAAGACCACTTACTCTTTCCCCCTATTCATCATTTCGCTCATCAAATTTTTTAAGTAAATTTTTTTTATTTATATTGTTGCTACAAGGCGAATTTCCTTCCTACGATGTACAGCTCACTTTAAATTAATTACTGCGCTTTTTTCACAAATGAAGCAATTGGTTTTAAAATCAAACTTCTCGCCAATATTCCATAGAAAAGTTTTTGAAGTTGAGGGAATTGATTCATCGAGTCTTTCTGATGAGGTTGGGGCTATAATACTTGTTGGCCTCGTACAATATTTCCGGCACACTCTGTGTACAAGAACGGTTGTTTTCCCTTCAATTCTTTCATGCAGCCCATCCCGTCTTCTTAAACTAGCTTCGGTTATTAATTTTATACCGTTTGTAACCACTACTGTATTTTCTTCAAAATTTTCGTTACATAGTATACAAAAGAAATCAGGATTATCCACTTTAACAATGATTATCATTATTCAACACAAAAATCCAATCAATTAGAATTAAAAAAAAAGTAGAGGAATAATAATAGTATTTCGATCGAAATATAGTTAAATAAATATTTCAGTTACCTTCAGATTAAACAAAGAGAAAAGGTCTCCTTTTGAAAAAGGGATAGATTGGCTCCAAACTGACACTACAACACAATGTAAACCACGCAAAAAAAAACACAATGATAATACTGGAAGACTCACCAAACAACTGATTCGTTTAGTTGGGTTGACGTTGATATTCGAAATTTCACACACTAACAATACACCCCCTCCCCCCCAGCCAAAAATAGTAGAAATGGTGAATAACTGTTGGCGGTAGGCTTTGTTCTTAAATTTTCCGAATCCTGACACGATAATAAGATACCCCCTCCTCCAATCCAAACTTGATAGCATTAAAATAAAATAATGATTTTATATTTAAAAATGTAATTTAAATGTAATTTATACAAATTTATAGAAGTTAAACTAAAATAGTGGGAGAAGAGCAGCTTACTAAGCTCCCGGCTGGATGCCTGCCGCATATTAAATAGCAATTGCTTGCGTCTATATTCAGGAAATGTTGTGTTATACTATATCGTTGGAAAGCTTAAAAGATGCGCTACAAATTTTATTTAAAGTATTTTTTTAAAAAACCATCAGCAAAAAAGTTATGAAAGAAAAACTAAAGAAAAAGGATATTTTTCAAAGAAAAAATCGTTTTTTAGCTAAAAGCTGCTAAACTGTTGGACCCTAGGAAAAACTACCAGAATACCTTTTTGAAAGAAAGACAATCACTTATTGAAAAAAAATGGCATACAGAAGTTACGTATTGGGATATTAACAACGGAGATATGAAGCAAAACCTAAACGCTTGGAAAATTAACTTCAAATGGGGGGTGGGGGGATTAGCACAAGGAGGAGGGGCGGGGACTTTTGGGAAAATGTGCCAATTGGTGAGTTTTAACAACTGAGAAAAATTCAGCTTGTCTCTAATTTCTTCCGACACATGATCATTTTTCGCCTTCATTTTCTGTGCTACAAGTATTCAGTTGCCTAATAAGACTTGATGTATTTTTCTTATAAGCTATCTGTTGATTCTATCAACCTTTCACGAAAAAACAAATGGTTTCTAAATATAGGACCTAGTTTATCAAACCCGCAGGGTTACTAAAGGGCTTCAAGAAACACAATTAAATAAGAAAAGACACTTCCTGATGTCAGGAATTCGGTAATACGCTTCAAAACGAACGCAAGTAAAAATTACAATATCCTTGACATTCGGGGGTTCTTTCAAGAAATGTATAAGGTTTTAAAAAAAATGGATGTGCTTAAGACCACACGTTGGAAGTGATAACGTCTATGACCGATTTATATTTTTATTAGTATTAATATTAGAGGAGAATAAGGGTCAACAAATTACACAAGTCAATATATTGTCACAAAATATTATATCATATTTTGAAATTGCATAATTAATTACTCAAATAACAAATTATTCTTAGCTCCTAAAAATTTGCTGTCTCAGTGCAAAACTGTAACATCTCAAAATCAACCTTTTTGAGAAAAATAAGTTTAAAGTTTTTCTCAACTGTCAAACAGAAAATTACCAGCATATATTTATCAGAACAATGGTGTAATAATATTGAAAGCAATGCCGGCGGTTAAGTTGTAAGGTTACGCCATTTTGATTGCTAAAACAGTTATAGCACGCCAACATCGAGTCAACATATTTCGTTAGCAATTATTATAACACTGTCACCATCACATGAAACCCAATTATGGAACCAGCGTTGATGAGCACTAAACTAAATATTATACCTTTAACTAAATTAACTTAACTCAGTATATTTAATAACTAAATATCGGACTCACTAAACCGTAAACCGGTCCATATAGAAGCCGACATCCCACTTCTACAAGTTTTCCTAGTTAGCCCATGATTTATCGGCCGTACCCGGCCATACCCTAAATTACGGACTCAGCCCATCATTGCGGTTTTTAATTAGATTACGACAACTAGTAATTAAACGACTACACACGGTTCTAACTGAGGGGACACCACAACACACACACAACCACCCTGGCTGGAAGGTAGACACGCACTGTTGGCTTCTCTCAGGGTGTGCGTGCGCAGCCTCTCGTGACGTCATCACAATATTAAATAATTATAATGTTTTATTACTGACATTAAATGGTGTAATAATATTAAATAATTATAATGTTTTATTACTGACATTAATCAAAATAAAATAAACATACTTTGTATGTAGTTTAAAAAAGAAATTAAATTTAATGAGCCAACTTTGTGTTGTTACAGTATTGCACTAACTGTTTCACTACTACTTTTCCAGATGTTACATTTTGTTTTAGATGTTACTGTCTTGCCCTGAACATTTGTTCCTTAAGTATAACGTTATTCTTATAGAAATATTAAATAATTTATAATAACTACAAAACAATATTGTCACAACAGAAAGAACCACTACTCTTACAATAAACACAACCAGAATAACTAATAAAAACTATTCATCAGCTGATCAACACTAAAACATTTTGTGATGTCACTGTATTACTCTAAAAAGTTCTAGAGCAACACTGTAACATTCACAAATATTAGACTATTGCACGGACAATAATTTCAACAACCCTTCCAGAGCAAATCTGTAACATTTTGAGATATTACTGGGTTGCTTTGACAAGTTAGTCAGTTGTGTAAAGAGTAATAGTCAAACAAATTGCAAAATATATGGAATAAAGTAATATTTCAGAATATTACAGTGTTGCATTGGATACATCTCACTCTTCTTGCAAAAAATACGTGGTTATCTCAAAATGTAAAATTTTTGAGTTGTTACAGTTTTTCACTGAGGCAGCGAATTGTAAGTATATTTACAGTTATCAGTAAATCTGCAGAAGATTATATTAAATATATTTTCTCACATTATACATTACACATTTTTATTCCATTTTAAGCGTGTTTATAATCTAATTATATCAAATTATAAATAATCAATATCAAAATTTACCATATTCCATTATTGTTTAATTCAAAATAGACTAAAGTCTTTAGCTTTGATTTGACTAAAAAAAAATTAATATGGTTTTAAATTTCCTAAAGTTGTAGAAACATTCAAAATTTTAAAAATTGTTAATTATTTAAACTTGTTTATTATCTTAAAAAGTGTTAATTTTTCAAAAAATAATACCATTTCCTTTCTATCAGATTTAAAAATGTGTAATCAAAGGTTAAAAATTTTCCATTTAAAAAAGTTGTGGAAAAATCCTCAAATAATAATAAAAATAATTGTAACTGCAATGTACTTACCGACTTACTCTCTTAACGAATCCAACAAAGAAAATTCAACACGCTTATCTATATCATGAGTCACTTTCTATTGTAGTAAATCACGTCAAAAGAGGTGACAAAATATTTATAACAAAAATTTTAGTTTTATTAAAAAATAAGACAATGATTTTAAGTTATATTTTGGACTTATTCAAATTAACTGTTAATTTATTCAAATGTTACTAAAAGTATTCAAACAGCCAAATAAAAACCGTTAAAACCCTCACCGATGTACAATATACTCGAAGTTACGATGAGTACACAGCCTATGGGCTAGTAATTCTAAATAATCGCAGGAGGCAGCACACAACAACGTTCCCCGATGACCGCACACAACACAATATCAAATATTTAAAGCAAAAGACCGTTAGAAAACCCGATGATTCACACCATACTCACACATTAAGCTGATAAGAACAGATACTACACTTTGATCTTAGTCAAGAGGCAGAGAAGCGATATTATTACAAGGCACCTTGAGTAACCAGTTAAAACGTTCCTAGTATGTAATAGCACGAAGTTTATATAAATTATAATTTTTTATACCGGTCGTGGAAAGAAAGAGTATGGTTTCCTGGCGAATTGCCTTCAGGATTACGTTTGAAACGTTATTAGCTACATTTTAACATGGAATCACACGCTTACTTGTCTATATACACTATGTATCGCCTAATTCCTCTCCACGCTCTGACTTGTGTTTACGCAAAAAGTTCGTGACGCGAGATTTCAGAAACATAGTCAAGCGAAAGTGCCCAACGGGCCAAGAGAAGTTATCATCTCAAAAAAAGTCTAGAGTCAACAAACCCTGAAATATTCAATGTAAGCTATCTTCTAACAAATTAAGATAGGAAACCCACTTTCTAATGATGTATGTATGTTTCCCTTATTTTAAATTATAAACCTCTCGCTAGTACTAATTATACAGATTTAGGTATAGGCAGAAACTAAGCAAACTTGCTAAAACCACTCAAAGATGGTGCTGATGTATTCTTTTTTTATTTGTTCATGTAATACTTGAATAGATAGTAAATTAACTTAACCCTTTGCGCTCGGTTGACCAGTACTGCTGGTCATACGATATTCTCAGTCAGCTCTGAATATTTATCGAATTAGACATCCTCACAGCTCGGATGGCCAGCCTGACTGGCCGCTTACGATACTGTTGTCAGCTCTGCCGCTAATTTGACCTTGCGGCATCAACAGCTCTGAATTATTTCTCACTACAATCTGAAATGTTGTTAGTGGGTATTTATTTTTCTTCAACAAAATCGTGGGCTTTTAGTAAGTCTTTTATTTTGCCATACAAAAAAGTAGATATATTATATTGTTATTAGTGAGTTTTTGGTTTAGCTGTAACTTTTGTTCTATTAAATTACTTCAAACCTTTAAAAACACTAGCCTAGACCACCGCAACGTAAAACTAAACTGCTGATAAGGTTATAATGTAATGGATATTGCTACGTTTTGATGCAACACAGACCAGAAAAAAAGCGGGAATTAATTAGTTTAAGATTTGGACTTTAGATTTCAGCACAATCCAGACAAAATAAAAGTACTAAAAATAAATTAATACAGAACATTTGTATGGCCAGTCCTGCTGGCCATCCGGGCGTTCGAGGGATTTTACCTTGTCTAGTACTGCTGGCCATCCAGCAGAGAGGGACGTAACTTGCAAAAACAAGTCAGACTTGATAAAGAAATGGCTGTGGCCAGCACTACTGGCCATCCGAGCTCAGAGGACTTTTAATAAAAATCCTACACGATTGCAAAGGGTTAAACGTTTTTTTTCGCAATTTTTGAAGGCAAGCCTTAGTCTAGTAAGTGGATATCGTGGCATTTTCCTGATCAGAAGATCAAAGGGTAGCTTTTTATATCTATGGTTAAAGGGAAGGAGGGCGGTGCGGAAATAAAGCAAACGTTGGTTGACTTGCTTCTAAGCTGATGGAATATAACTAGTTACCTTGTCTCCGCCTTAGGATGTTATGCATACTTATACACACCAGTTATATATATATTTTTTTAAACCCAACTGATGCGATATTTTTGCATAAATGAACATAATCTGCACAAATATTAAACAAACCCAAAAAACAATAAAATGGATTTCAAAAAAAAGTGGAAATTTGTCCTTTCAAATTATAAATAATTCAATCCCGCAGCTGAACCACTGACGTAAGTTAAGCGAAATCCCAAAATTAAATTTATATGTTTTAGTGTTTCAACCAACAATTTGAGAAATTGTGTCTACTCATGAAGACGCTGAATAGCTGCCTTTGTGTAGGAAATATATTACTAGAATTTGTTTGTACCTCAACCTCCAGCTTCGACTCACGAGCTACTTCGTTCCACTTACAGCAGAAAAACTTGCTTTGCGGCTTTGTATCTCGACTTTGTGACTGCTTCGCTTCGCTCGCAGCTTACAAACTCGGCCGTCGGCCCCGGATCAAAAGATTTCCCCATGTTGATTTGAACCGGGTATTTCACGATTTGATAAATTTTGCCGGAACCACGAGAGCTATTATAAGGTAGTGTAAAAAAACAAAATGTGCAGAATCATCTCCTACATTAATTTGATTGGATAAAACTAGGGATGAGTCGGTTCCATTTTTTTTTAGGTTCCCGGTTTTAGAGTCAAATCGGTTTTCGGCTCCCAGTTCTAGAGTCAAATCTGTTCTCGGTTCTGTTTCTTATTTAAGGAATTTAACAGTAAAGTATACGATTTAATTTGAATACTGAAATGATTAAGTACGCTATGTACAGACAATTAAATAAAAGTATTAAGCTACATTACATACGTTTTTATTTAACCTACCAGACAAATATTCTATCTACAGATAATTAAATGAAAGTATTAAGCTAAGTTAAATTACATACAATTTTATTAGTCCTATCAGACACCCATAAATACAAACCTACTGTCCAAAGTTTAAACAAACTAAACAATTTTTAAGTATTGAAACTTTTTTATTTTCCCTTCAAGTTTTTGTTCAAGAACACCATGGTAATATATGTATTTTTTCATTGACAAAACTATAATTATTCACATATTAAAATAAAAATTTGATAATTCATAGTAAATTTGATGAGGAATCTGAATTCGTTGTGTAAACTAAATTCCGATAATTAGTTTTCGATATATAAGTCTTTTTATAATATATAACATATAGAATTTTTATACATTTTAATAAATTTCTTACGTAAATCAAAAGTTACCATTCGATTTTGTTCAAACTTTCAGAGAATGTTGTATAAGACCGTATTAGAAACATATAAAAATTTGAATATGATCCATAAACAATTAATCGATTTATTGAAGTCTTCGTACCGAAACAATTATCGCTAACTCCCCCCATTAAACTTGGCACTGCTTTCAGGATTCATGGGGGGTTCGGCTAAATACTTTTCCAGCTCATCATTCACACTGTTTTTGGGGGTATTTTTAGAAATTGTGGTCAAAATGTTCCAATATTTGGCCCATATCCCATTTTCTGATTTAGTGGGGTTATCATCGTCACAATTTTCTACACTATCAAGTGAAGTTTTCATTCGAGATAAAAGTGTTTGTTTTGCGCAAAGTCCAATATACTCTCACTTGAAAAGGGTTTGTCTTTAAAATTAGGATCCAGAAGGGTTGCAGGTCCAAGGAGAATGTGTCTCTCAATGTCCATAAACCTGATTTTCACTGATGAAAGCAGGTCATTCTTTAGCCCTTAAAGTCCAAAACCATAACCTTTGGGCGTACAAGTTTCCATTTGATGAACGATCACCTTTACCATGGGAATTATCTGAAAAAGCATATTCTTAAGTCAAAACTTTAATGCAAGTATAAAACAAATTAACTGTAAAACAGCAGAAATATTCAATATTTAATTAATTCATCATATCAATTAATAATAGATTTAAATCTGTAAAGTGGCCCATGTACCAAATATCCAGGACCAAATTGCCAATAATATAGTATATGCATCCATTAGTACGAATCAAGGTCAATGTTAAAATATTCATAGGCCAGTGTAAATTATATTGAATACCTAATATGGAATGGCCTACAACCTATAACAGTAATATAAACTACCAGCTGACCCGTACGGCGTTGCCCGTGGTGGTTGGTATTTTCAGTCTTTTTAACGTAATTGTATTCTTTTTAAGTGTTCAGTCAGTGAGTGGTATTTGGCTTTTATATATATAGATCTTAAATAATAAAAGCACTATTGTCATAATAATAAAAGATCTGAAATTATGATTTTAGTAATTTTGATCCCCCAAACCCCTCCTAAAATTTCGAAATTTTTCATACCCTTTCTTAGTGAGCACTTATGGCAATAGAGGAAGCTACATACCAAATTGCATTCCAATCCATTCGGTAGTTTTGAAGAAATCGTGATTTAATAACTTTGATCCCCAAACCCCCCTAAAATTTCGAACTTTTTCAAACCCTTTCTTAGTAAGCACCTATGGCCCTAGAGGAAGCTACATACCAAATTTCATTCCAATCCATTCGGTAGTTTTGAAGAAATCGTGATTTAATAACTTTGATGCCCAAACCCCCCTAAAATTTCGAATTTTTTCAAACCCTTTCTTATTAAGCACCTATGGCCCTAGAGGAAGATACATACCAAATTTCATTCCAATCCATTCGGTAGTTTTAAAGAAATCGTTTTTTATCAACTTTGATCCCCCCAAACCCCCCCTAAA
>JAGFPH010005202.1:86177-102023 GCA_018207615.1 Philaenus spumarius
AAAATAATGTTTCACTGGCTGAACCTTCTGCTTACTTCCTTACTGGCACACTATTTTTAACCTAAGCTCAAAACGATATTTGTTATTTCAATGAGCGAGGTCTACTGTTCACAGAACTACTAGTATAGTATGGTTTAATGGATTTAGTTGTAAACATTCCTTGAATAATATCGTTTGTATGAAGCTAAGAAAATTTGCATACCGGTACCATAATAATTATTAATACCTAACAAATATTACAACACCCACTGTTTTTAGCCAGACAAGAATCAGGAAACTGCTATTCATCAACCGGCACAAAAATATCATATCGGCAGATGAATTACTACCCCACTTGCAAAGCAGACTTTGTGTGTGCGTACAGGTTGTCTCAAAAGTCTGTGAATAGCTTAATTTGGATGGCCAAAGTAATAATTGCCTATTTTAATTTGCCTATCAAACTTAATCCTACAATTGTTCATGATAATTTTTTGCAATGCCAAACCATTTTGGTGTGTGTTGCAAGCATTTTTTCAAATATTTGCCAAATAAAGTAACACCATAATCCAAAAGAGTGTTCCACAGCTTTTTTATAGAAAAGGGTGCAAGGAATTCATATATGTCAGTAAAAAATTGATTGATGTAAAATTTATCTGTAGGAAGCTATAACATTTCATTCTAAATATATTTGTCTATATTTAAAAAAAAAATGTCTTTCTAAATCAAATATCAAACTTTTAATAACCTTTTTTATAATTTGATGCTACATATAAAAAACATGTAAAATGAGATATAGCTTACCAAATAAATAACTAAAGAAAAATTAAGTACTCACCAAATTTATATTGTGGTATTCACTTTTATAAATTTGTCTTTTGATAACAACTCAGAAATATTTGTATTTACACTTATATTTATATAAAAAGTTTACTTTATAAAAATAACTAGGCTTAGGCCTTATTACAGACATTCTTCAATAAGCATTCTGGGTGACATCCTTCCTTAGATAGTTAGATACGTGTTATACAAGCGCTGATAGGACCACATTTTCAACATTGCTTTATTGGGTAAATGGAAGTACTGGGGGCCATGTTATACGAGCGAATCCGCGTTAACCGAGCGCCAGCACCATGGTCTGACGTGTTAACGATGCGGCGCTATCAACACTGAACCCGGTTATACTGAGTGCTATCAACACTAGCAGCGCAGCGACCAGAGAGGTCAGAAATATTTAATTTATTCTGTTTCTAGTGGTTATTGTTTATTTCAAAGTGATTATTGTGTACGGTACTTCAAAATGACAAAATGTTTTACACCAACTTGGCGCTATCAGCGCTCGTATAACATGGTCCTTATACCTAATGCAAGTAGTTCTAAATATTTTTCACACACTAAAACCAAAACTCACAATAAAATAAACACGAGGAAAGATAACATTGTTATACAACACCACAGGAATAAACACAAGTAAGCTACTGCATTCGCATTGGCAAACAGCTGAGCGTGCACAGTGCTGTCAAACAACTCCATAGAGTAAGCAATGTTTCTAGTTTGTTAAAATATGTTTAGCAAACATGAAAATATTTAAAATTGTTAATAATTTAATGGAAATAATATATACTTCATAATACAATCGCTGCTAGTTGTGAAATATTTTTTTATACATCTTTAAAAGCACTAAACCTACGGCGACGATATATCATCGCCTGGGGTTCAAAGGGTTAAGAAACATAAAATGTTCAGTAACAAAAGGAAAAAGTTCAACTTTGTCTACATAAAAAGTAGACAATTTTTTGTAATTTTTTTCAAAGTGTACTATAGTTTTGCAAATTAGTTCTAAATAGAAGTATATATTAATATAAATCAATTTCAAATTTCTTTTTTTGAAAACACCAGTTTTTAAGTTCCTACTACAAGACTGCTAACAAAACTAGGCCTAGTTTGAATAGTAATTTAGGAATATTTGCTTTGTCCAAAAATTTAATATTAAAATTATTATTTTATAAACTTACTTCACATTGTTTTACTCGTTCCACAAAATTAGAATAAACGATCAAAAGTTCTTGCGGATCAAACCTATACATATCCTGTGTGACTAGACCACAGGAACAACTAAAACTACCATGGTATGGGGAGAATGTGGGAACTCTGCACATTGAATTCAACAAATGTCTGTATTTCCCACGACTGTACGAATAACAGTAAATGTGGTTGCTTTACAAGAAACGAAAGATTGAAACAAACATATCTACACAAATATATCGAATAATAGATATATCGATTTTCAAAATGTGCTTTCTCATTGGTTAAAAACTGTCCAATTGCAAGGGTTTACAGAAAACTTTATATTTTCGAATCTTGACGAATCCAAAGGTAGCTTTATATTATTTTCAAAACAGTTCTGTCAAACGATATTGAGCCTTAGAGAAGTGGCGTATTTGTGTCATTTCCTTATACTATGCTTTCTCACGTGGCATCAATTGATTTAGAAAACTATACAATTTTAAAACAATTATTACATATGTAAATATATGTTTTAGAACAAATTTGTAAATACAAAAATTAAAGTTTAAATCACTTCCATTCCAATGGTTTTTGTTTTATTGCAATTATATGATGTTTAGTAGGTGAAATATTCAATACAAGTTGAGTTGACACAGACTACTCAATTTGAGCAGTCTAACGCTGAGTTGTAGGTTTAAGGCCTAAAATTGATAGGCTACACTAACAATAATTATAAAACATAAATCAATTATTTTAATTCCGTTTGCCTACTGTGTCCTAAAATTTAACACATATTTGTTCATCTTTTTCAAAAGATTTAATTTTACACTTTCCAAAATATTTTAATAACAGTTATGAACACACAGCATGTTAAAGTATTTCTGTGATCTGTACGTCTACAATAACGCTAAAAATAAATTGCAGTTCAGCAAATCACAGTAGTAATAATAAATCGCGGCTAAAAATAACAGTTATTTTCGAGTGGCAGTAGCACTTAGAACTGTTATTATGAAATAGCGACTAGTAACATCTCTAAGTAAATATGTCAAGGTAGTACTTTATCGATGGCAGAAAACAGTTGAAGGTCAACAACCAACAGCATTTATTTCGAATCATGGGGCGAGCATAATACGAGATAACGAATGTCCACACTCTGGCAGATAATAAAATTCAAACTAAATAAATTATAGCCTACAGCAATGCAACTTGTTTACAGATAATATTTAGCATGTAGATGTTTTTAGTAAACTTACCAAACATAATCTATCTCTTTTTCAACTTTTATAAAATCATCCATGTCATTTTCATTAATATTATTCAGATCTTCCTTTTTTATCAGATTTACTAATATATTATCTTTCCCTAAAGTGTCAGAAGTAAATCTCTGGACATCTGTTGGATCAAAACTCGTTTGTTCTTCTTTTATGTCATTTATCATTCCACTTTTCTCCTTTATCTCATCAATACCACTTGGTTCTTCTATCAGCTCAAAAGATACCTCTTCCTTTATTACAACTCCGCAAAGTTCTTGTTTGATGTCTTCTGGCTTTAAGTAACTTTCCATTATTAAAAACTGAAACAAATTTAGGTAAATTAGTAAAATGTGTAATATTATTTCCCGAATAATAAGAATAGAAATGTTTCTGCTAATTTTTACTTGAATTTGGTTTGATATTACTTTAAAAAAAGTGAGCGAGACTCTTGTGCGTCAATACTTCTCAGATTCTAGAAACAGTTGATTGTGTTGCTCTCTTTGCAATATTATATGCAAATAATAATATATTTTGTTATATAATTTGATAGGCTTTGAGATTAGAAATCGTTTAAAATGTATGTATTTTTACAATCCTTTTTGTTTATCATTCATTCTAGACAGCTAAGAAACAAATTAGGCCTAGACACATCAAATTATATTTAAAACTTTCTTGGACTCTTGGTCTGAATTATTGCTATTTTATCATAAAAATGTTATCTTCTATTAATTTATAAATATAGGAGTACTAATGGTGAAAAATTGAGTGAATTTTTAAAATGAACAATAATATAGTTTTGTCTAAAAGACTGGATTTAAAATATGTATGATTAAAATCGTATGATTAAAATGCATTATCTTTTGTTTTGTTTTCCAAAAAGTATTTCAGGTATTTGAGTAAAATATTAAATTATAGGCTTTGTCACTCTGTACATTTGTCATGTTAAAAATCCCTAACGGCATGAACTCAGTTAGTTATAATTTGTAGACCTAAGTGGATTATTTTGAAGAGCGAAGTAAACAAAAAGGATTGAAAACAATAAACCTTGATTCAAACATATTAACAGCTTATTTCGTCCATTAGCTTTAATGCTTCATCAAAATTTAAATAATTATTAAAACATGTTCAGCAACATGTAAAACACATAAACATGCACTGTTAAACATGTATACAGTATAATACGCAAGCATCTAGTTGTTCTTTATGCTAAGTATTAACACATACAAGCACATGCGTCTAGATTGTCTATGACATATGCGACAGAGAGAGTAGAAAGGATTCTCCCACATTTATTTCAACTGACGGTTGAAGTCGGAAAAAGGGAACATTTCACTTTTCGCCTGATACAAGCTAATTAGCCCGATCACGCCTAAAAGCATTGGCACCAATATTAACTCTGAGTAGTAGTTGGCGTCCTTTTTTTTTTTAACAATGAAAACAAACTGTAAAAGTTAAATTATTGATCAGTTACTATTTAGAATGGATCGTTTTACTGTAATAGTATTATCGTTTTGATACATGCGTTTTAAAAAACACTTTTTCTATTTAGACTAGTAGGCCTACTTTCTTAAAACTGTTGGTTATGTAATAGGCCTAGTTATAAAAATTAAGTTAAATTCACATTTCTTATTACTTTACAGACATCTTTAAATATATTTTGTTGTTTTAATCATTTTTTAAATATTTTGGGGAATAATTTAAAATAACATAACATTTTTTTCAAATAAAAAGAAACTAAGCTGTAGGCTATATTTATTTTAAAACGAAAAACTATAAATATCTCACAATACAGTAAGTAAACACAATAAGGTAAAACTTTACTTTCAATTGTCAATCGATTTCTAAGGGAATTTGAAATAATATGAAAGAACACATCTAAGTGATTGGAAAAACAACAACAATTTTCCCGGGAAATAATATTTATAGGAATTATGAAAAAAATAAAAGTTGAAATTGTATAGGTTAAGTTTCGACTTTTCCGCAATATTTCACGTAATTATAACAAAATAAATCACGTCACATACACCAAACACGTAAGAATTAAATAAACTAAACAATATTAACCCCAAAAGTGCCCACAAAGCAAGAAAATTAGAAAATAATGTAACTAAACGTTTATTGCAAAAACAATAACATCATACCTTTAAGAACAATAGAAACTACCGGTACAGAATAACTGCTTAGCAATTAAAATGAAATTTCATCAAAGTTGCCAAATCGAACAATAGGTTATTGTAGCCTACTGAATGGGGTGTGTATAAATCGGTGACCTGTGGACTAGTAAAACATTGTTATTATCACATTATATAAAAAAAAAAAACCTAAAAGGTTCTAACCTATACTATTTAGTCACAGTATGTTTGTACTTTAAAATCTATGTACAACTTTCTAGTTGAGTTGGCTAAACTGTTTGTTTCTACACAAAAAAAGAACAAGACAAATCCGGCAACTCTGGGAGAGCGCTGAGAAAAACATGTCGGCTCTTTACAATGTAAATTCCCATAAGGACCATTTGATTTGAATGTTTTTAATATTTTACGAGTTGAAGATGGTTAAATATTGCTTTCCCCGGCATCAGTGAAGTGTATAAATACTATATTTATAAAGAAAAAAGTTAAGGTTTGTGTATTTATAGTAGTTTTGATTGAAAAGCTAAAGTAAACAAATACACACACTAATCATTATAATCAAACACAAATTATTAACGAATGTTGTAATGGTGTAAGTTTACTAATCGACCCTACGCTAACCTATGGCAACAGAAATGCAAGAATAATAAATAAAAAAAAACCTAAAAGGTTCTAACCTATAGTAGGCCTATTTAGTCACAGTATGTTTACCTGTATTCAACATTTAACAGTAGATAGAATGTAAAACAATGTTGTTGTCTGCAAAAATATTAGGCTAGGGTCAAATAGTAAACTTATGCCTGTTGTAATAATAACAGAATACTCAACAGCCTTAAACAAGAAACGTTTTTAAAAACAAGGAACACCTGTTTCAGAAAAACAATATTTGTTTTGAACAAACTAAACCTCGATTCTAAAGAAAACATGAATTTCTTTAAAAACTAAAAATAGTTTAAAAGTCCATAAACTTGAAATGCATATTGGAGGGCTCAGACAAATGGGAAAACACAGTTCATTAGTTTTTTTCCAGAGAACTGTTCTTTTCAAACTGTTCACCATTTTAGTACCCACCACTAAGTCTGGGTAAAGTTGTAATTCCAACAAAGGAATGGGAGGAGGATGACTCAATAGTAACCTAGAGAAGCTTGTCACCCACTTAGACAGGCTCGGCACATTGGCCATAAGGGCTCTTCAAGGTTTGCTGTGTATGCTTAAAAACTGAAACTGTTGAATTCATTAATAGTGGTATAGGCCTATATCCTAATAGGAAACAACACCCACCTCTAAATTATAGCATTTCTTCTCATATTTGTGATCTAGCCTGTATGGTAAAATACACTACCCTAGGCCTGGTTACTACACCCTCCGACATACAATGCCAACCCACAAATAAAATAAATAAACAAAACCTGAAATAAACAAAGCCTAAAGTATGTTTCCAGTTCCATGGTACCACTATTTAACTTTCTAAAAAAAGAAGTGGCTACTGTAAACTATAAACATTAAATCACTGGACTAATCGATCTGTCTTCTGTCTCTATGTCACACGGTGAAGTGGAGAATGGAGGTCAGGTCAGTGACCTTTGGTATTATTATCTCTGCTACTGACTAGGGATGTTGAGATATTATCGATGTTAGTTAATATCGATATTTTTGTTTCGATATTTCCGATATTATATCGATATTAGAGATTCGATATTATCGGAATATCGGAAGAATAATGTCAATCTCGGATTTCGATATTTTTGTCTATACTAAAGCACTTAACCTATACAATCAAAGAATGTTTTTTAGTGTCTAAACATATCTATGTTTGTATTTAACCTTCCTTAATTTGAGTTTTTAAGGAACGAAACTCATCCCATTTTCAAAGGTAGAACAGAACAAGGTTGTTTTTTAAATATTAATTTTAAAACATGATGGATGATGAAACAAAGTTCATAGAGTATTTTAGATTATCTACTGATTTATTTCACAATTTACTTTCGACAGTTAAAGATAAATTCGCAATAAAAGTTAATTTCGGTATATTGAAGATGTAATGAACTGAAAAAAGTTAAAAAGCCATAAACTGGATAAATACCACAAAATTTTAGTTACCGGTATTATAGTTTTATCATTTTTCCAGATTCTTGCCAACGGGGGAAAGTTACCGATCACTGGCATTTCAGTTCCTAATATCGCATTGTTGGATTGGTACCGTAAAGAAAACTCTGCAAGCGATAATTCGGCATATCCAGATAAGGAAAAAAATGATAGCAACTGCTCAAAGGTTTTGGGATAAATGGAACTTTCCCAACTGTTCGGGTGCTGAAGATGGGAAACACGTTTTGATTAAGTGTCCTGTCAATATGGGCTCACATTTTTTCAATTATAGATATTATTTTTCTGTCACACTATTTGAACTGGTTGATCATAATTATAAGTATTTGGTTGTTGACATTGGTTGTTATGGGAAAGAGGAAGACGCAGGTATTCTTCCCAAGTCCAATTTTGGAAAAGCAGTTTCACAAGGAACGTTCCCTTTTCCAGATCCAACTCCACTTAACGGAAGAGATATTATGATGAACTATGTTTTGCTTGGAGATGATGGTTTTAAACTCACCGCTTGCTTTATGAGACCATATCAAAAGCAACAAGCATAAGAAGACGAAACAAAAGCTGTGTACAACTACCGACACTCCCGCGCCCGAAGATGCAGTAAAAATGCATTTGGGATACTATGCCAATATTTTGGGGTATTCTTTACGCCAATTTCAATCCCGCCTAAAACTGTAAATGATCTTATTCTATCTGCTTGCATTTTACATAACCTACTGACAACGACAAACATTCATTGTCCCAGTGAGGAAGAAGAGAACCTTCCACAATCTACAAGTGCTATTTTTTGTGTTTGCATTTCCGTATCTTAATCTACTTATTGTTATAATATCTTGTCTACTAAGTTTACTATATTTAAACTAGGGAGTCTTTTGCCATTCACTGTCTATGTTTTTGTACCATAATGCCTTGTTTGAATTTTGTGAATTTTTAACATAAGTTGTAATATTATTTGTTTTTATGAAATTGGTATAGTCATTTAAGTTGAAGAAGTAAGTCCTGACTTTAATGTGAATTTAATGTGGCCTCGCGTGCTAATTTATCCACATATTCATTACAGTAGAACTCCAATTATCCGGATTAATTGGGACCGGACCCGATCCGGATAATAAAAGTTCCGGATAATTGGATTTTCTTGAAAAAAGGTCGTTTTTAGGAGAAAAACGTAAACAAAACACAATAGAGAACATTTACGGTATTTGTTATGAAAAAAACAATATCAGTGACAATGTTTACATTACGTAATATTTACAAACAAAATACTAAATCACTGTAAAATACATAATTTTTTTAACATACCAGGCAAAGTCAGCTGTTTTGCTACCTTAAATCGATTCCGTTTTGCCAAGTCTCGCATCCGTTTGACTATGTTCTTATTCAAATCTGATCCGGATAACTGGCGATCCGGATAGTTGGAGTCAGGATAATTGGAGTTCTACTGTATCTTTTATTCCTAAATGACCTGGGACCCATTGAATCACTACAGTTTTGTTTTTATTTGTGATCTCTCTTATGATGTTGAATGCGATGTATGTCTAAAAATAGCTGCCTGGGAGTCTGTACATAGATAAATTCTCTGAATTTTAACGTGACAATTATTTGGGTTGCTTTATATATAGCGTATAGTTCGGCTGTATAACTCGAAGTTTAACTGTTAATTTTGTATTTGTTTTCTATTCTACATAGGTTGGCTACTTGGTTCTCTATTGTACTTGGAGGCAATGCAACCAGGGATTAATGAACCTACGATACACGAGTTCCTTGGTGACGAAAAATATTTGGATGGCATGCAAGAAACTGTAAAACATATAGGTACTAGCAGCTGAATACCTGTGCTTCGCTACAGGGAATTTGTTTGTTGCATCTCCATGATTCATAATTAATTGTCATATTTTTCTCTCATTTTCCTTCGTCTATTATTTTAAGAAAGTGAATTATAACATTTATATTCAATTACTTTGGTATTTTTTATTGTTCACTGGCTGCCCGTCAATCGTCTTCGTCATGGTATGTGTGCTAAATTAATTAAATAAATAAATACAAAAATAAAAAATTCAGAGTCAAGATCGCCTTCTTTTTCAACAGCTAAATCTACAGACTGGTAAATCAGTTTCAAATCGTGTATCAAGCTTCGGCTAAACTTACACGAGCCGAGCAGAGTCGAGCCAACCCGGTCCGCTGTGGAAATCAGTAGTAGTGGCTAAATCTAACAAACCCGGACCGTTCCGACATGTGTCGGAAGGATGCGCGCGCATTTCATCTCGCCCATGGGCGTAGCCAGGATATGTGGAAGGGAGGGGCTGATATAAGCTATAAGAATATATTTTTTTATAAGTCTTTTTCTGAGGAGTCTGGTGGGAGTGGGGTATGGAATATTTTTACCGGTTGTTTCTACCATACCGTAATATACCGTAAATATTTTTTAAGTGTTATAGCATTGTTTTTAATTTTGTATTTTAAAATCCTAAACAAAAATATCATGATAAAGTGTTCACTAACCGCATCTAAATAGAGTCGTTGAACACGAACCAATATGTGGCGTATAAAACACATAATTACGATTATCATTTGGCTTCATTTTTTCAAAGCTTTATTTTATATAAGGAATATAATACTAGTTAAAACAAAACTACTTTTGTGTTTGTAGAAATAATAATACATTCAGGAATGTATACACTAAACGACTTAAGCCTAATGAATATTAACACAAAAGTTCAAGTTCGTACCCAGTTATAAACTGCTAACAAATCATGTCCAGTAACTTATACATAATTAGATACATTATACAGTATGGAATTGTTCCATTGTAACTAGTTTACGCACATAATCACCACTTATTTGTAAAAAAACTAAACATTGTTGAAGTTTGTTTTTTAAACATAAAAATAATAGAAAAACAATCTAAAATTATTGTGTTAGAAGAAACATATTTATCCATTCAAAAGTTATTAGTTTATTTAAACCAAAAAAAATATACCAAAGTTAGTTTTTTAGGATTGGTTAAAAATCTTTTTATATCATTTCAAAAGCATCTTTATTTTCTTTGAAAGTTTTTCTATGGACACTCATAAGACACAGTCCATTCAGACGTTGAGCTGTCATTGTTGATCTAAGCCAGATTTTTACTCTTCTCAACGTACTGAATGATCGTTCCACAGTGCACGATGTACATGGTAGAGAAATGGCAATGAGAAGTGCCTTCATTGTTAGAGGATAAAACATGTCTGCCTCTTTCACTAAATCAGCCAAATCTAATTTTCTTAACTGATCTTTGCTCAGTTGTTTGTCTCTCCACATGCTGCACCAAAGTTCGCTTTCAGAGGCAAAACCTGTAAGTTCGTAGAACGCCATAAACTCCTTTGATTTTACCTGGAAATCAGGAATGGTCATTTCAAGCATATTGAAAGAATGTAGAACCAACAGGGAAAATGCTGGTGAATGCTCGTCCCTTGAAATTATTCCCTTCCACTGAAAGCCGTTCCAGTCCTTCAACAATCTTTACAAGATGTTTATAGAATATGGCAATGTTTTTATACTTTTGTGACCAACGAAATTCACAAAATAGAGGGATGTTAGGTGCATAAGGCCTTCTCAGTACAGACTCCCTGAAGAACCGAATTATATCTTTGATAACACATACACAGTTACGGACTTTCTGTACACTGTTTAAATCATTAACTAATAGATTTAATTTATGAGAAGCACAATGAAAGAACAGCGCAAATTTGTATTTATTTCTTATAATGGCCTGAACTCCTTGATACTGTCCAGCCATAGCTGAGCATCCATCATAACCTTGACCAACACACTTGTTGGGATCAAGACCTTTGTTTTCCAGAAATCGGTCAATTGCTGTAGCAATTGTGGTAGCGTCAAGGGTATTGATCTAAATAAAACCTACAAATTCTTCCCGAACTTCCATCCTTTTATTATCAAAGAATCTTAACCCAACAGACAACTGCTCTTTTCCGGATACATCAGCTAAATGCGGATGCCTTCTTAACCTCTCTAATGATACAGTCTTTGACCACAGCTAAACACATACCAAAGATTTCATTTTGGATTTGTGGGGACATGTAGGTTGCATTTTCTTTATAACATTTTTGTCGAAATGGCGTTTAAGCTCTTGATCACCGATAAATTTAATTAAATCTTCAAATACTCCTTCATGAAGGTATTCTCCTCTCAAAGGTAAGTCATGTGTACCACAAAAAATGACTGTTGAAATAATCGGTAGCAAGATTTTCTTGTTTTTTCAATAAGTTTTTGGTGTCCAGTAACCATTTGTAAGTCTACAGGAACCTCATCCATGAAGGCTATTGCTGCATTAGGTGCAGCCTTGTGCCATTGGCTGGAAGCACGGTTGTTACAAGAATCATGCATGTGCTTGAATCTTTGAAATGGATTCACAATAAAAGATCCTAGAACACCCTTTACCGTACTTGTAGCTGGAGGGAACAAAACACATTATTTGCAGAGACCTCCTCTTATATATTATAATATTTAGCTAATAGTTTAATGCGTTAACAAATTAAATTTGTTCGGTAAGTGTACGGAGCGTGCCCGTAAATAATTATACATAAGTTTGAATTCCCCCTCCTGATAAGTAATATTAAACCTGCACTGAAAACGAGTAAAATAAAAGTAAAGTTAAAAATATACACTTACCTTTAAAGAATTTTCTTATATCCATCACAATCTCAATAAAACTGAGTTCACTTTGAAGGGTGCGGTAAAGTGGTTGAATTGCATCTGATTACTTTCACATTCAAGAAAAAACACCAGCTGACCGACTCACTGAGGAGAGACAAGTAAAATGTGATTGAGCAAACTGCCGACGAGTGGTCATCTTTATTTATAAATAAACGTCAGTCAGATAAAGAACTAAACAAGGAGTTTTATTAATCTATCTATTAATGTATCTATAATTTCGTCTCTATCTTATCTTCTAAAGCGAGAGATAATTGTTTGTCTGCTAAATAGATCTGGAATCTCCGTCTAAGGATTTTTGATTTTTTGATTTTATATTAGGCTTTTGGCCACGAGAAATCGATTGGAAATGGTCACCAGTCTGGGAAAATTCGTTTTCTACGTCTTTTTATTAAATTAAAAAGTGAAATTTGTCCATTTTTAACAATACAAAGCACAGCTGATGCAAATGTTTTCAATGCCATTACAATAATCATCTGCTTTCTTTTAAACTGTATATTTTATTAGAGGTAAGCCTAATGCTGTATCTATTTATAGTTACCATTGCAACGAATACATAATAAACATACCCTTTATTTAGTTGTTTAATGTTATAGGCCTAACCTAAACGATGTTCACGGAAATTTGCAATAATAGTAGTTATTGACGTGAGCGAACTAGGCCCTAGGAATAAATCGATATTGAAATAATACTTTAATTTAGGCCTGACTTATTTCTGAGGCATAGCGTTGAGATGGTTAATCCTTTAAACTGTATTTTTATTACAGGTAAGCCTAATGTTGTATATACCCTTTATTTAGTTGTTTAATGTTATAGGCCTTACCTCAAAACTCAATAATCCAATATTTGTTATTGAAATCATAGCCCTGCTTATAATCGAGCTTTAGCTCGGTCTCCAGGTACTAATAATATAAGCGAAGAAATGGTCTCAAAAGGACAAGGCTAACCACGATCGTATGTGTATATGTGGTGCACAATACGAATAATACGATATTCAAATAGATCAATGGCGCCTATTTTTGTAAAATAATAAAATTTGTCTAAAAATATCTGGCTCTAGGGGGGGCCAAGGCACCCCCTGCCCCTCCCTGGCTACGCCCCTGATCTCGCCAACCGTTAGTCTGGATTTCCTGCTACTACTGTCACAACTACCTTTAAATGCAAAGTCATCAAGAAGAATAGTGGAAAGAACGTTATTTCTGGTAGGGACCTGTGGCTATATCTACCCGACCCGTGCGGAGCGGAGCTGAGTCGACCCGTTCCGGTATGCTCTAAGAGCATGGAAAAAATCGGCTCCGCGCGGGACGACTTGGCTCATGTAGATATAGCCACTCCCATTTAAATACACAGAGAGAATACCACGCTCGGCTCGTGAAAGTAAAGCCGTAGCTTTAACAGGACAGTTTCACTAAATGTGTCAATTGTTTATTGCTATAATTCTTTGAATTAACTTCATATAGAGTTGGCTGCTTTTCCATATCAAACATGCTGCCACTTTGAAGTACACAATAATCACTTTGTGTACCAATAAACAATAACTACTAGAATCAGGACAAAGTCGGTACTTCTGACTGCTTTACAAATCTTTAATTCTTTTATTGAAGTTATTTTATCTTTTACAGTATGATTACAATTATTATTTATTCTTCTATGAAATATAGAGCACTTATACAATCAGTTAATTAAGTTATTATTTATAATTTCATAACATTTTCTTTAAAAATATCTTATCTCGGGTCTTTTCAGTTCGTGGCTTTGATTTATTAAATGTGCAGTTACTATTATAATATAATTAATCTTATGTTCTAATTTATGCCTAAAATACTAAAAAGTTTGCAAGTTAATTTTATTCTGATGCCAATGATGTAATAAGTTCGATTTGAAAAAGTTCACTTTGAGAAAATATACGGCTAGATATTACCTTGAATTTAGGTTTAACTTATTTATACTCTTCGGGTATTTTACTGGTTTACTGATCTGTTTTAATTTATTTGATCTTCTGGTCTGAATATCATAATATATCTTTTACTGTTTGACCTTTACGTCTATACCCTTGGTTGGTTCCATGGTTCGAACAATACTGAATATGGCTTGGGTTAATTTTTAAACATATCATATGCTCTACAATTAAAACTGCCACTTAATTTCTTGTTCGTACACTCTGTCTATTAGGCATTAAGCTTGTATTTAAATTTATAATTGTTTGCTAAAATCTTGTTTTCGCCGTTAATTTATATCACTTATACTTTTCATATTATTTTGATTAATATTTACTATTGAAACTGTTTTTTTTAAAGTTATTAATTTTGAAATATTTGTTTTACTTATAATACATCGTTTTTATATGTCACTGCCTTTCTAGCGATAATCGACTTTGCCGTTTACGTTCCCTTGGTTATTTTCATACTTAAATTTCCAACACCACAGCTTGTATTTACATTTTGTTCTTACAAAAGTTAATTTATACAATTGCAATCATTTTTGATATCTTAATTGAACAATACATTATGCTATTTGATACACAAAAACTAATTGTCTGCACGTTTAATAAATTTAAAATTATTTACAATGGTGAAATGCGATCGAATCTCAATTTTAGGTTATGCTTTAATACATAATTGGTTACTGTTTCTAACTGTTGTTTATAAACATACTAGCTGACCCGTACGGCGTTGCCCGTGGTGTTGGTATTTTCAGTCTTTTTAACGTAATTGTATTCTTTTTAAGTGTTCAGTCAGTGAGTGGTATTTGGCTTTTATATAATTAGCCCAATAATTGGTGTTTTAGTTCATTGTAGGCCTAACCTAAAATTATATTCAGTTTTTGATCCAAATCAGTTGTTGATCAAAATCAGCTGTTTTAAGCTTTTCATACGAACAGCTGTTTTTTGTGCCCCTGATAAAATCAAAAGAAATCTTTCTTCTTCTTCCTTAAGATTGACCTTCCATAAGATTTAACATTGAAACTTTGAGGGCCACTGGGGCGTATCCCTAATGTCCTAGGACTTCGGTAAATGGCCTAAAACCTTCCCAGGGTTAACCTGTGTTACTATGCAAAATTTCAAAGCAATCGGATGGACGGTTTGGTAACGCATAAAGGACAAACATACAAACAGACAAACGTACAAACAGACGGACATACATTGAATTTTATATATATAGATTATAAGAAAAAGGTAGGTTTTAATTTTAAGAAAAGTAAGTTAATTTTAATTTAGTCCTCTACGGTTACTTTTGATTGTTTAACATTTTAAAATTTATAGCTATTTGTCTTGAACAATTCTGTTAGGCTAGGCCTATCTCCTTCATTTAAAAAAAACAATGAAAACTTCATATTACATAAAGTGAAATCAAAATCTTACTCATTTAAATAATGTTACAATGTGTTTACTTGTTTGTGAATTTGTTTGGAGTTAACTATATGGATTCAATGTGTTATTTTTATATTTATTTTTAAATGGTTTTGTTTATTATTTGTAACATTTTAATTATTTCTGGTATAACGTTAAGTTTGTTGTCTTTTAAAATATTTTTAATGTGGTAGGGAGGATTATAATACTCGTCTTTTAATGTTTTTATAATTTTCTTTCTAAAACTATCATACGATGGACATTCAAATAATATGATATGTTGTAAGGTTTCTTCCGTGTTAGTTGTACATCTTAGACATTT
>JAGFPH010005203.1:7334-27748 GCA_018207615.1 Philaenus spumarius
ATAAGTTTGGACAGCGTTATGTCCACATTATAATAAATATCTCTAAACAAAAAAATAGATCACAGTGCATGGTATTTGAAACCTCTTGTTAGTTCTCGAACTCGTTATCTTTATGTAAAATGGATGAAATAATGTACCTCTTCACTAAGGGAATCTGCGAAAACCATGTCCATAAACAGGCTTCGGTAAAACAGAAACTATTCAATTAAAACTAAGTTAGTTAAATTAATACCACGTTTATTTAAACAGGGTATATAATATCCATAGTTAGATAAGCAACGATATTGTAATTTACATTAATGTTGCAATAGGGGTAATATGATACAAAATAAGTCTTTTTTAGAGTTAATACACCCGGGTGCGATATTTTTGACAAAATCTGCCCTCCGGAAGGAGGTTTGTTATAATGGGAAAACGTTCGACTATGCAAAAATTAAATGATAAAGTTGTAGTTTAAGAAATTACCTTCTTTTAAGACACCGTATAACCTTGTAAGTGTTTTAGATAAAATACAAATTTAACAATAAGAATACTCAATAAGAATGAAGTAAAAAATGTCACACCCTTCCAAGGGCGAAGTAGGGGCTTTAAAGGGGGATATTCCCTTAAAAAAAGCGTCTTAATAAAAAAGTCGTGTAAAAGAAATAAAATGTATAAAAATTCATACAAATTCCACGTATGATTTTTTTAAATCTTATTTTTCTGTTTAACCCGCCATCAGTCAACCTAACTTCAATCCCGCGAACGGTCAACCGTATAGGAGGAATCTAACACTTGTTATGCGTCCCCCCCCCCCCCCCTTATAGTTTAGTAAAGATAATTATTACCATATTGTTTTTAACTTTTCAGAATATATGTTTTTGGACATTTTATTAAGTTTTAGAATAAATTAATTAAAATTTACATATTTTATTAAATAATTTTACTAAAAAAAAAAAAAAAAATGTAGGGAGAGCCTAAATTTCCTCCCTCAGATAGTCGTTCAGGCATTGATAAAAGTAGAGGAATGTCAGGTTGATAGCAAAAAAGTTTTCTGTATGACATATTTTTTCGTTTGGGTAAATCTAACAGGTTGACCGATGGGCGGGTTTAAAAACACTATCTTTCCTTTAAACCCAATGAAAATCATATATTACCTTAGCCGAAATGTTTGATTTGTTTGATACTTGTAATAAAAATAAAGGAACAACAAAAATAAAAGGGTTATTACTCAATATAGCTGTGCAAAGATAAAACTCTATCTTGCTAAATGAAATGATAGCTCGAACCTTATTTTGTTTTGTCTGTATGTAACTACACTGAGAGTTATTAACAGTTACTGGCTGTTAACACACTTGAGTTACACGGAACGCAAGACAATGTTTTTCCATGGTGATCAAATAAGTTTAGCAATTTTAGTCTCTGGCTGGACGAATGATTATAAATATGTGGCTTAGGAGTAAATATTCTTTTAAATGCCGTACGTGTATTATTTATTCATATTTTTAATTTTAAAATATTGTTGGTTTTCAATAAAATGGTTCATTATTTTATTTTGTGTGTATTATTATAAAAATAAATTTTACCGTACCGGATATAATAATAATAAAATATAAAGGCGAAAAATACAATAATTCGACTTCCTCCGGACGTATGTATATAAACTAACTCAACTAAAGCGAGAAACAAAACATTTTCCGTCGACATAGCGACATAATAGTAATAATAAAATAAAGTAATATACTGAGGCGAAATACACATTAATTTGACTTTCTACGATCGAGATAAGAACTGGAGAGAGCTCACGAGGGTAGACCGCGTGGGGAACAAATAATAAAGTATTCCAATGCGAAGAAACGTTTTTTCGAAAATTACTGATTTTCGAGAGCGTATATCTCATTAACGGATACAGATAGCAAAAATACTATAGGCATATAAAATGTAGAGAATTTTGTCAGCTTTAATTTTGTATACGAATATATTTTTTGTTTTTGTATAACCAACCCCTACTGAGATATAGGCAAAAAATCAAAAAATGGTACCTTTAACCCTCCCTCCCCCCTCTTCCACCACCCCTAGGGGCAAGGACTTTTAGTATGTTATACTACTAGATACCCCAAACAATGTACCATAGTTGGTCCTTCCGCTTATTGACTTTCCTTCTAGACCCCCCTTTTGGGCATTCGTTGACTAGGCTAATAGGATAGATTTGATGTAACTATACATTTTATTTTTTTAACTTTCTTATGCCAATCAGTACATAGACTGAAAGCAATTTTATAAAGATATTTTCAAATATAATTAAGAGCCCCAAAATAGATTACCTAAGCACAATTTATATTTAAATACAGAACCTTCAAAGCATTTTTCCGGAGTTGTATTACAATAAAATATTTTCTTTTGGGAAATAATAAATATGACCCTCCCCTACGGAGAGAATTTGTAAAGTGATAAATAAATTATCACCTCGTCTTCTTAGCTTAAAATTGTATTGTTTTACCATTTGACAATAATTTTAGTTTTAGTATATCGCGAGAAAACAAGAGATGAACTTGAGTATAGGTCGGTGCATGCAGATGTGTGGCAAACATTACACCACCGCACCTGTAGTTTGAAACTTTGTTTATAAACAAGTTTGGCTGAGGTTGTTTTATTAAGATAAACTGAGCAAAGTACAATCTACCTGTCTTGTTAAAGTTATGTTACGGACAATAATAAGTAATGTTATAAGTTGCTAAGTAGACTGCAACACATTAGTTACCAAATGTTGAATGTTTGCAATCTCTATATACTCAATCACTCACTGATCACAGTATCTCAAAAACCATACCACATAAGAACTTGAAATTTGGTACACATATTCCTCATAGGCACTAGAGGCGCACTAAGAAAGGGTTTTAAAATATTTGGCCTGTAAGGGTTGAAACAACCCCTAAACCAATAAATATTGTTTGGTATATATCTCAAAAACCCTACCGCCTAGGAACATGAAATTTGGTACACATATTTGTCACGGTTGTGTCCATTTTGCGGTCGTTCATTTACCGGTCAAAGGGTAAAATCGTCCATTTACCGGTCAACCCAAAAATCTGGAGGGGTGGGTCAAAAATAGTTTTCCATTTTGCGGTCACATATTTCTAAAATCCCGAGAACATGTGAGCCAGGTTGATGACTCAGAGCGGCGAGCCAGGCCGATGGCAGTTTTCCAGTAACGCACACTCAAGTTTCGATATAATTAGAATAAAAAAAAAACTAGAGGACTAACCTAAACTGTTTAGTCACAGTATGTTGCCGATAACAGTATAATTGTAGGAACCTGCTTGGGGGGTAGTATTCCGGCGGAATACTGATGTGTATATAGCCTACTTGTTTATTATATAGACTAGTTTGTTGAAATAAACGGCCATTTATAATATCATCAGACATGATTTGTAATTTAAGAAGAATCTGCCTGTTAATATAAAAGTTGCTCCGTCAACAACTCCTCGTGAAGATCTAAAACTCGACATCTGCAAACAATGTGCATGGAACCTATTCATTCAAAATAGTCAGGTATTCTAGGAATCGAAACCTGACCGCAAAATGGAAAACCTCCCCTCCCTAGAGCCTCCTCACCCCCACACTTGACCGGTAAATAGACTGACCGCAAAATGGAGGATACCTTTGTCACAGGGGCTAGAGGAGCAATAAAATAATTTTTAAATATTTATCCTGTAAGGGTTGAAACAACCTCTAAAACCATAAATATTATTTGTTATATATCTAAAAAAAAATAGATCCTAGGAACGTAAAATTTGGTAATCGTATTTGGCATAGGCACTAGAGGCGCATTGAGAAAGAATTTTAAAATATTTGACTTTTAAGGGTTGAAACAACCCCAAAAACAATAAATATTTTTTGTTATACTTTCCTTAAAGCTAGAAAGCTGAAATTTTGTACATTTACTTATTTCTTACAAGATACATATAAAAAAAATAAACCAGTTTTACGTTTGATCATGTTCTACTAAGGGGTGAAATTTAGGAACAACCAATATATCTATAAATATTAATTTAATACCGCCAATGAACGTGACATATTATTTGGTACACATATTGCTCATAGGCGCTAGAAGCGCACTAATATAGGATTTTAAAATATTTGGCCTTTAAGGGTTAAACATCCCCTAAAACAATAAATGTTGTTTGTTTACTTTCTTTAAAGCTGAAATGTTTAACATTTATTCCTTACAAACACATATAAAAAGTAAATGAGTTTTATATTTTGTTACGTGATGCTACAGTTTTGAAAATGTGATAACAACCCCTAAAAACTATAAATATTTATTTTTATACTTTCCTTAAATCTATAGATCTGAAATTTTGTACATTCATTTCTTACAAGATACATATAAAAAACAAACCAGTTTTATATTTTGTTACGATCTGTTAAGGGTTGAACATGTATTAACAACCTTTAAAAACAATAAATATTAATTGGTAGGCCTATTCTTTCCTTAAAGCTAGAGAGCTGAAATTTGGCACTTATTCATTATAAGAAAATATTTTCGACGTAATCTGATCAAAACAATCCCGATCTATACATTCGCATATTAAAGACGTATCTGGGTGATCAGCAAACATCTAGCTAAGACTGTGATTTACCAGTCTGTAGATTTAGCGGTTGAAAAAGAAGACGCTCTTCACTCTGTTTTTTAAAACTTTTTATTGATTTAATTTATTCGGCACACATACCGTAACGAAGACGATTGACGGGCAACCAGTGAACAATATATACCAAACTAATTGAAAATACATGTTATAATTCACTGTCGTGAAATAATAGATGAAAGAAAATGAGAGAAAAATATTACAATTAATTATGAATCATAGTGATGAAAAAAGCAAATTCCCTGTAGCGAAGCACGGGTATTCAGCTAGAAAAAAATTAAAATGTTTTTTTTTTAGAGATTTTTCCATTCATCATTGCAATATAACATTCAAATGATTATTATTATTTGAATATCGAAATTATTGATTCCATATTTGCCCTTCGAACATTGAGTAACAGTTTTACTTAAAAGCCCAAAATTCCCGGAGTAGGCTATTTAATATTTTTTTTAATTATGGTACCTATTAATTCTACTCGTCATACTGTTTCTCTTCTAATGTAATAAAACCTAATAAAGTCATATTAATTATAAGTGATTTTATACTCACGTCAATGATCCTTGTCTGTTTTTCTCTTTCTAAAAAACATTTGCAATTTCGGACTTATCAGTCCATCATCAGGTTATATATAAAAACACTACGAACACAAAATAACATAGCCTACAAACAACACATATTCACTCCGCTTGGAGATCGTAAAATTTCAATGCGCACTGTCGTATCGCGAACATAGACGTGCACGTCGTTTGGTAAATTAGCACGGCTGACGCTGGGGCAAACAGTACCGTAGGTACTCCCTCCCTGTCTCGTGATTATCCTATCGAATAATTAGTTTGATTTGAATGATTGTTGGTCATTCAGTATATTGTTAGGATCGGACTTTGAAGCTCTGTAAATTTCAAATTCTTCCAATGCGTTTAGAGTGTGTCCTTTTCTACATTTGTGTAGTGTACTCAGGTTGGTGTTGATGTCAGTATAGGAATGGAGATTATTAATAAGATGTTCTGCGTACGTGGATTTTATATTCCTCAGGTTACTGGGTGGTAGATGTTCCTTGAACCTTATGTTAAAAGGACGTCCGGTTTGACCTATGTAGAAACTAGGGGACTAGGGCAATCGTTACAAGTCAATTTGTAGACGCCAGTTGCGTTATGTTTCTCCACTTTAGTTTCGGTTTTTGTTTTAAGTAACGATTCTAATTTGTTGGTTGTACGGTAAGTAACTATTGTGTTGTTCCTGGTCATTATATTTCTCAGGGCGTGATTGAACATGTTGCCGTACACACATGATGCGTATTTTACCTTCTTTTTTACTATTATATTTGGCTCTGAAAGTGCTTTGTGTGTCTTTCTATTGTGTTTCGCTATTAGTTGGTCTACAATGGTAGTCCTGTATCCGTTGGCCCGGGCGATGTGCTTAATTAGGTTTCTCTCTTTCTCATAGTTTTCAGAAGACATGGGGATGGATAAGAGCCTATGTACATAACAGTTGTAGGCGGCAAGTTTTTGTTCTTGTGGGTGGTGGGATGTATAGTTTTATCAGTAATTGTTGGTTTTCTATATAGATGTTGAAAGTTATTTCATTTTTAATCCGAGATACGCTTAGGTCCAAGTAATTCAATTTATTGTTGTTTTCGATTTCCAAGGTGAAGGTTAGGTTCGGGTGTATATTGTTAATGAATTTGGTTAACAGGCATAATTTATTGCCTCTCGCTACCATTGAACAAAATAATGGTGTCATACACGTATCTGTTATAGAAAATTATATTGTTCTTGTAAGGACTGGAATCAGACAATAGGTAATTATTCTCTATATGGTTTAAATATATCTCAGATAAGATGCTAGATACCGTCATTCTGTGTGAAGTATTCGTTATTGAAGGTAAAATAATTTTAATTTAGGACTATTCTAAGGAAGCTTATAAGTTCGTTTATTGCTGATTTTTGTAGGTTGGAATTTTTGGTGAGGTTGGTGTATATGATATCAATAGTTTGTTGGACAGGGATATTGGTATAAAGGTTTACTATGTCACTTGAGGCTAATTTGTGGGAATTTTCTATTATTATATTTTTCATCTTTTCAATAAGGTCCATACTGTTCCTTAGGCTGTAGTCCTCTCCGAATAAATGCCCAGACAGATTTTATTTTCCACAAAATACATAAACAGATTAACCTTATCATTTCACGTAAAAAAGGCACACAAAAAATATAAATAAATTTATACGTATTAATTAAATTTATATAATGTAAGGGCTTTACTAAGTAGGTAAGGGCTTTACTAAGTAGGCAAGGGCTTTACTAAGTAGGTAACTGCTTTACTAAGTAGGTAAGGGCTTTACTAAGTAGGTAACTGCTTTGCTAAGTAGGTAATGGCTTTACTAAGTAGGTAACTGTTTTACTAAGTAGGTAATGGCTTTACTAAGTAGGTAAGGGCTTGACTAAGTAGGTAAGGGCTTTACTAAGTAGGTAACTGCTTTACTAAGTAGGTAAGGGCTTTACTAAGTAGGCAAGGGCTTCACTAAGAAGGTAAGGGCTTTACTAAGTAGGTAACTGCTTTACTAAGTAGGTAATGGCTTTCCTACTAAGTAGGTAACTGTTTTACTAAGTAGGTAAGGGCTTTATTAAGTAGGTAAGGGCTTTACTAAGTAGGTAACTGCTTTACTAAGTAGGTAAGGGCTTTACTAAGTAGGTAACTGCTTTACTAAGTAGGTAAGGGCTTTACTAAGTAGGTAAGGGCTTTACTAAATAGGTATCTGCTTTACTAAGTAGGTAACTGCTTTACTAAGTAGGTAAGGGCTATACTAAGTAGGTAACTGCTATACTAAGTAGGTAAGGGCTTTACTAAGTAAGTAACTGCTTTACTAAGTAGGTAACTGCTTTACTAAGTAGGTAAAGGCTTTACTAAGTAGGTAACTGCTTTACTAAGTAGGTAAGGGCTTTACTAAGTAGGCAAGGGCTTTACTAAGTAGGTAACTGCTCTACTAAGTGGGTAACTGCTTTACTAAGTCGGTAAGGGCTTTATTAAGATGGTAAGGGCTTTACTAAATAGGTAACTACTTTACTAAGTATTTAAGGGCTTTACTAAGTAGGTAACTGCTTTACTAAGTAGGCAAGGGCTTTACTAAGTAGACAAGGGCTTTACTAAGTAGGTTAGAGGAAATGTGAGAAGTTTGAATAGGCTAAGAAAGACTGAAAGTCATAAAAATTTATTTTGTTTTGCGACCAGTAAATAAATGAAATGAAATTAATGTCCTACTACCCGGGTTCACTTAAGTAGAGAATTACCTTCTCACTGGTTTAAAGACAATTAGTCTTAATAAACATTTTATCACAGATTACCCAAGTGCAAGGATTAAAGCACAGGAAGGGAATATGTAACGATAAAGTGTTGTAAATAAATTCATCGTCTTTCAGTCGATGGTCTAACTTTATTTTTGATACAACAATTTGAAAAGTTTGTACACCGTCAGTGCGCCCAATATGAAAAATAGAATATTCTTTTTCAAATATCGAGAATATAAAGGTATAGTGCTGAAATGGAATGAGGAGTATCTGAGAGTATTAGATGAACAATAAATAATATTAATACAAGATGAATACAAGGGAGACATTTGAGAAGTTTTTGTTACAGGGGCTTGTACATCATGAACTACAAACTATCGTTATTAGTGTTGTAAAATTCTGTTACACAAAGATCTGAAAATGTTTACAAATAATCTAATACTATAAAGCCGTGGTCACACTAGGCTGTTTATCAGCCGCTACTGACTAGCCGCTGGTAATATTGCCAGCAAGCAGCATAGTCTGATCCAGAACCAGCGGCTGGATAGTGCCAGCAGGCTAGTATTTACTAGCCGAAAATAGAAGTCAAACATGTTTAACTTTTTAACGCTGCCTACCATTAGCTAATGTGAACCCCTAGTAGCTCACTAGCAGCTGGTGAAATAAGACGTGTATTGGTTTTACGTAGTGTTTTATATTGCGTTATATTTTATATTTCATTTTGTGAATAAAGTGAATACGGTTAACACAAACAACTGGTCGGGCAAAGACATTATAAAATTTTTAGATTTATTCCAAAATTATCCTTGCCTGTGCCAAAGTTACATTTATTCTGCAGACTACACATACAGAAATGCCAAAGATGCAGCATATAGTGGCTTATTACAAGAACTTCAGCAACGAAGACTAAAAATAGGTTTGTTCCCATTGAAAATAAAAAATCTTACGTGATACGTACAAAAATAAAAGATGAAACAATCCAAATAAATTGTGTGGTAGTAACTGTACTAGCGGCTACTTAACTAGTCTTGCATATTCTAATGTGAACCCTTTCTTCTCCGCTGCCTGCTGGCGATATTACCAGCGGCTGCTAAACAGCCTAGTGAAGTGTGACTGCGGCTTAAGTTGTTCACTTCTAAAAGTAAAGTATTAATGCAAGTGTTTTCATACTACAGAAAATACTGGAACTAATATTTTAGCAAATTGTAATTTTTAAAATTCACTAATAACACTGTTAGTGTATTCATGCATCAGGCTCCAGAAAGGCTGGAGTGTTGAAACACAAGAGTTATCAGGCAAATGAGCGAAGAGACATGTTTGAGAGGATTTTGATAAACAATAAACGAGATCGAGACCTGAGACATTGGTGGAATATGAAACAAGAGAAATATTTCAGGAACAGAAAATAGAAAGAGACAATAATTATTAATAGTACTGTTATTGTCAAGAAATGTAAAGCACAAGTTTAATGTTATCTTCCAAACAGGGTATGAATTTCAAAGGCAAAGTTAAATCTCCTTTCTACTATGTGTTAGGTACAATAGTGAGAGACTCAAGGAAAACCACATATGCAGCGTACCAACTTTAAATAAAACTTTCCTTAATCTCAAAGACTTAATCTATTCCAACTTGTATTATTACATCTGGAGTCAAAAGAACAATTGAATGAGTACATAAATAATTATTTTTGAAAAATCAATGGTAATATTGTTTAAGGCCAAATGTATGTCATAATGTCAAAACACACATTGTGGAATACAATAGATGTTTCAGATTTCACAAGGTTAATATCACATGCAAAAAGTTAATGCATAGAATAAGAAACAACCCCATAGTTTTAAATTACAACTAGGGGCTCTGCCCCTGGACGCTCCGCGTCCCAACCCCGCCTCGGCCTTCGGCCTCAAATGGCTGCTTCGCTTCGCTCGCAGTTGGAAAATTTTACCTCATCTAAAAAAAAACTGGTAGTTGTGAAGAATTATAATAAAACCTGATTCTAATAATTAGCCCAATTGGTGTTTTGGTTCATTGTAAGCCCACCCTAAAATTATGTTCAGTTTTTGATCCAAATTAGCTGTTTTATATATAATAGGTTTGTAACAACCAATGTTTGAATTGAATTAAAATATAGTTAGCATTTTTCGTTGATTTTTGTTTGTGTTTGTTTTTAGTTTGTCAATGTAACCTCAAAAAGGTAATACTCTTCAAATTTTCTAAGTAATGTTGCTATGGTAATGAAAGTAAACAAACATGATGTGTTGCTAAGTTTTTTATACTAACAGCTGTTTTTGTTCCCCTGATAAAATCAGCTGTTTTTGATAAAATCAATAGAAATCTTTCTTCCATAAGATTAACATTGAAACTTTGAGGGCCACTGGGGCGTAGCCCTAATGTCCTAGGACTTTGGTAAATGGCCTAAAACCTTCCCAGGGTTAACCTGTGTTACTATGCAAAATTTAAAAGCAATCGGATGAATGGTATACGAACGCAAAGTGGACAAAGAACCAAAAAAAAACCCCCATAAGGAATACACAGCAGAAATTTGCATTTGATTATAACGTTTGTAAGGCGAAAGATACATGATTTGTAATGCTTGATGACATATCTGTGAATGATTACCTGCAATTTAAAAAAAAAAATTAACTGGGTGTGCTTAAGACCACACGTTGGAAGTGATAACTTCTATGACTACGGGGATTTTTAACTCGGTAAATGTGTACAATTATAAGGATTATAAAACTGTAGGCCTATTTGTTCAAATTGTTTATTTATATCCGTTATTATATATTTAAAGAAAGGTAAAAATATTATCTTTTAGTTACCTTTTATTTCATATTGATAGATCATATGATTTAGAAGTTGTTAATATTACAGTAAAGAAATTAATAATCAAATATGTTATACAAAGATGTACGAATGTTTGAGAAGTTAAACAGTAGGTATCCTTCTTTAAATTTGTATAAACGAATATATTGATGATCAAAGGTTAGTTTTATATACAGTTTATAACCCCAAAGCAAATCTTATAACGTGTAGAAGCCCATATAACTTATAGTTATAGAAGCCTACATTAGTTGTATAACTAATATATAAGAAAATTAACATCACAAGAAATTTTAATGGTTGAAGTTGTAAACATAACCCCAAAATATAATCTACGCTGGGTTTTGTTTAAGAATTACAGATGATGGGCGAAATCAGCTGTTATATTATATTAACTAATTCTTATGTGTTAATTTGATTGCTATGCTAATAAATGTAAATAATGTATTAATAATATTCCCTCTCCACGATCTGACTTGTGTCTAAACAAAAGCGTGACGCGAGATCTCGCGATAAATCTGGCGTGATGCGAGATCTCGCGGGAAATCTGGCGTGATGCAAGATCTCGCGAAAAATCTGGCGTGACGCGAGATCTCGCGGGAAATCTGGCGTGATGCAAGATCTCGCGAGAAATCTGGCGTGACGCGAGATTTCGAAAACATAGCCAAGTCGAAAGTGCCCAACGGGCCAATAGAAGTTATCACTTCAAAAAATAAGGAAATCGGCCGGATAGAATGGCCGTACTGACTGCCACAAGTTTTCATAAATTCTTTTAATATATAGATTCCAATTTCAACACGGTTGCAAAGGCACAAATATGTAAATACAATTAATTATAAATAATTTCATTATTCAGAGTAACAGACAATGTAGTCTTCTAACCAAATTCAAATGCAAACCAGGTTTATAAGCTACGATGAAAAGATTAAAATAGAAATTTGATTTTAAAAATTGACTAATAAATTTAGAAGTGTTATTTGTAATATAAAAACTAATTCAAGAAGAAATTTATTTTATTTTACAATGAAATAGTGTTAAAAAAATATTGAATATGGTTCATATTATTGAATTATATTTAAAAGACTGTACCGCACTTCTACATGGTCAGACTGTACGGAGCTGGTCATGAGTACTGTTTATAAGTTATTTGTACCTAAACAAATGCTAATTATTTATGAATACATTTATTTCTTTGAATTCACATTTTGTTATTTGACTTCATGGCAATGAATGTGTCAGTTAATAGGCCAAGGTGTTTGTTTTATAACTAAAACATTGAAAGCATTTGTTTATTTGATTTTTCTTCTTTCTTTATTATTTATTTTATCTTAGATTAGAAAACAACTGGATTTTAGTTAATTACCGTAATAGCCGAATCCTGGTTTCCAAACACGGTCATTTGCTTATTTTTTACAATGCTGTAAATGTTAAGAAAAAATAACGCATACATAGTAAGTGATTTCAATTAAACTAATCTGTGATTTAATTATGGGCCTGCTTATAAATAATCAATTTGTATTCATTTTATATTTAACACCTAAATGTCACAGTCTAGTGTTTGCAGAAAATAGCTGCCTCCTTGCAATTACCTTGAGGCCGCTTAACAGTTAACTGGTCTTATTACATTTATTTATCTGCTCACTTATTGGTCCTCAGCTGTCTTCTGTTCTCTGAGTCTAACAAGGTTTCTGACTTCAAATAATAAGGTGCTGTTCCCATGTAAAACTGTCCAAACCCCAACCTATTTAAGAAATAAAGAAAGATTAATTTCATAATAATACACTAAATGCTTCACACACACACACACACACAGCCTCACCGGTCATCATCATAACAGAGAAAAGATAAGTGGGTAACCATTGGTTCGACCTATTGATCTTACATTGGCGGACCAACGCCTCACTAGTCTCAGTCATGTTGATGTCATTTTTTTAATGACACAAACATTCACTGTACATTCTATAAAACAACAATAATATGATTACTTACCATTTTTAAATAGGCCATCTTCTTCCTTTGTTCTTCAAATTCTTCGGTTTGAAGTAGAAAAGCTATTGAACGTTTACCTAAATTTCACATGGGAAAATTACTTAAAACTAAAAGAGCCCATACGAAGATGGAGAAAACGATGTTTTAAGATGATGTTGGTTGAAAACATTTAACGTTTTCTGATGAATTTGTTTTCTTATGAAAACACCTAAAAATCTGAAAAAATACATCCTATTTAAATACGTCCTAACAAAAATATTATACCGTAACTTTATTATATGAGGGGGTTAAGGGGCCGCGGTTTCTTATGCAACCTCTAAATGTGTTGAGGAATTACGCCAGGAGATAGGGAGATAGTGTAACAAAGTATGGTGTACACTCGGACAATTTGTCGAGTGCGTGCTGCGTAATTGTTGTGTAATATGTTGTAGTGATTCCGTTGAGTGTAAGTGGCCTGAAAGAAAAATTACAAGTTAGTTAAATCAAACATAAAATAGTAATTTAAAACTAACTTGCTCCATTTCTTAGGCAACAATGTTAGTATTTAAAAATAAAATCAATTAAATTTATCTTAATCAAAGTGACTTATTACAGGGGAAATATAGTTAATTGAGAGTATATTTTACCAAAAAAAAAATCCCCACAGAAAAACTCCCGCAAAGCAAATCCTGTTTAAGACCCACTGCCCTACTCCTAATTCAGAAAAACTCTTAAGTCTTTTCACCAAAGTGAATCCTGTTCTGGCCCTGCACTGCTGCCGGAAACATTTCTAAATTATCCCCCATAGTGTCAGTTAAATACATTTTAGAAACAAAAAATTAATATTATTAAAAGTTATAAAAAGAAGTACGGTAATAATTATTATTGAGTGCAACAATGAATATAATACTCAATAACTAATTTGTCAGAAAAAATGATTTCAAATGAAATTTATTATTTGGAAAATTTTAAAAAAGTGATACAGTACCGCCTACTTTGTATCCAGAAAAATGTCTAGATTGTTCGCCAGTTAAATATGTTTTAGAAAGAAAAAAAAACATATTTATTATTATTATTAAAAAAGAAGTTATTTAATATTGTTTACACTAAAACGATTATTAATGTGATTTATAAATATGTATTTAATTGTTCAGTGCAATAATGTATGTAATAATCAATAATTAATTTGTCAGAAGAAATAATTATTTTAATTAAACTTATTATTATTAGGAAAATTAAAAAATGGAATACAGTTAAAATGATTAAAGATTTCGTACAGTATACTTTTCTACTAAAATTGTTGATGAAGAATAATGTGAGCAAGTCTTAAACCTATAGGAGGGAACAAGCAGCCAACCTTGTAGGGACCAAGTGATAAGTTTTGAAAATATTTGCATTATGATTTAAACACAGTTTCCATATTTTTTGTTACAGCTTTAGTACAATGACAAAGTCAAACTAACAATGTATAAGTGGTTTCAACTACTAGTTTTTACTGTATATACTGTATTTGCTACTACTAATGTGTTTTATAAAGATGTAACTATTGAGTACAAAGAATAAAATGCATAATATTAATTTGATAACATAATTGTAGATTTGACAGAAGAAATTATTTGTTTATAAATCAGAAGTAATTAAATATTAAATATCAATTATTAGGTTTGTGTTCCACATTCTAATATTGTTTTATTTTTAATACATGCTATACTGTATTATGATGTTGTTCTTGTGGTTAAAACTATGCCTAGACATAAAGTGAGCCAAATACTGTAAGCAGATCTAAATAAACCAGTGATTGGTGCAACAAAACTCACAAAATACAATGACATGGTTTAAACATTCCCTGACTTCATAAACTAAAGACAAGAGATCAAAGCCTAAAACAATTATGAACTGGAAACCATTTATGCCCTATAGTAATCAAACTTTACAATCGCGGATCTAGGGGGGCACAAAGGGAAATTTTTTTAGGTTTCAATTTATTTTAAAACTGTACAATAGTTAAAATTTAAAATGAATTGTTTTTGTGTTGTTCGATTTTTATACAACAATAAAAAAAAACAACACAACAACAATATTTTTATGATGCTTAATCCTTCTGACGGTATCGTGTTGCTGCTAACGCGTGTAGCGGTTATCCGCTGAAACTACATCGGGGTAAAATGCAGTCGGTCGGTGTGGACTGTAACCATGATTGATAGTTTCGCCAAATGACCGACAGAGTGTATAGAAGCACTAAGTGCTACTGTTTTCGTTTTGTTTATGTTTACTTTGGAAAAGCTCAAAATCTGGCCACTAAAATTGGAACTGAACTAAAAAAACCTCGAGTTGTTGGTTCTCAAAAACATAGGTCAAATGTTGACTGTGGTACGCTAAAAGAATACTTCAGAATTTCCACTTATGTCCTTTTTCTTGATTTTCTTATCAGTGAAATTGTCTCTAGGTTTCCGAAAACACAAACGGTCCAAATTGGAAAGCTTCAAATTCTCCTGCCTAAGGAGGGAAAGTTTCAAGAAGACTTATGAAGACTTGGTTGTGGATGGTGCCAGATTCTATGAAAATGACCTGCCATGTTATGATGCGTTAAAAGGAGAGTTGAGTATTTGAAAACGCATGTGGGGTTCAAGTTCAGATAGTTTCCCGAAACACCCAGGCCTTGCAATGATCGTGAACATAAGACCTTCCAAACATAAACGTTTTGTTTCAGATGATTTGTACCATATCCGTCACTACGAGTACAGCTGAGGGGTCTTTTTCAGCTCTGCGAAGGATGAAAACATACCTAAGGACTACTATGACGGAGGATCGATTTAATGGGCTCGCAAATTTACACATCAATCAAGAAATCGCTTCAAAGATCATAGCAGAAGAAGTTTTGATGTTGTTTGCTAAGAAAACACAAGAGCAAGTTATCTTTTGCAATTGTAATCAATTTAACATTTTATTAATTGTATCTTGATTCATTTTGTTGTAGATATTGAACCATCCTTTTTTCTATTTCATGTATGACACTGTCAGTGTGAATATAATGTATTAAATGGTTTGAAGTTAACTGTATTGTATACCAATTTTTTTATTAGTTTAAAACCCGAATGTAAAACTAGTTTTCAAACTCAATTTAATCATGACTTAAATTATTTTCCTGGGGAGTATTCCATACCCCTACCAGGGACGGTGTCCCGCCCAAACTTAAATCCTGGATCTGCCCCTGAAACTTTATAAAACTAAGACAAAACCAAATAGGAAAACACTACAGACCAAAACTAAAGAGAAACCAAAGTATAAACTACTAAAAACAACTGAGGAGAAACTAAAATACAAATGACAAATCACTAACCAAAACAACCTACAAAATAGTCCTAAACTGAAAATCACAAACTAAATAACAGCCCTATATTGATCAACAATCTAAAAAAAAAAAACTCCACCACAACAAAATGCCAACAAAACAGACTCAACTTTAAGTTTTGACAACAAATTTTGTTTTAACCAATCCTTTTGTATATTTGTACATTTTGCTGACTTTGCTTAGTGTTTATTCAGCTTTCAGTATTTGAAACTTGAAACTCAACAATAGTTAGCGCATGTGTGTATAATTTTAAAGAAAATTGAATACATTCAAATCTTAGCAGTGATTGGGCATATTTAATGTATATGAACATTAAAATATGTTTAGTTATTATTATAATCAGATGTTTAAATCAATAATTAGTAAATAAGAAATGTAATAAAATAAAAATAGGAAATGAGTACAATGGAAGGGCAGGGAGGGACACGAAAACCGTAAAAATATACGACGGTGAACGGATAAAAACTTTTATTCCATTACATTTCAGGGATTCCATCATAACTTTGTAAGTATATCTGGCAGTCAGAGCCAGGGTGACGGCTTAAGTAACCTTAACTTAAAGGGGGTGGGCTTCTCCGGACCTGAAAATAAACCAAATAAAAAATAAAAAAACCTGAAAATAATAAAAAAACTGAAAATAAAAAATGAAACTAAAAAACAAAATAAATACCAAAAAAAAATAATTTAAAAAAACTTGAAAATGGAATATAAAAAAGGAACCTGAAAGAAAGTACAAAGGCCAAATATGGCCTGTATGGAATCACCCTGACTCTGAAGTTATTTACAAGGAAAACCCTTTTGGTTGTAATTTCCTTTAAAAAAGGGTCAAACAAAGGCATGATGGACTCGAGGCTGGCTGACATGTTTTGGTTTTATTATGTTACTCACTGCACTTCACTTCATAGTAGATCCAGGCGATGACCTTAGACTACCACTAACCTTTAGTCTTCATGCTCTGGAAGACTCGAACCTGAAACAAGAAGACTTTCTACATAATTTTTGTCTTTGAGGCTAAATGTGAATATAAAACCAGTGACTGAGTTTAGATTGGTCATGCTGTAATTGTAGGTATATTTGGTAAACAGAGTAATTAAAAATCAATATTTCAGAAGCTGATTTTAGACATAAGTCCAGTTTATATAAACGTAGATACCAAATTATTGTATTTATAAGGTCATAAGGCCAAAGGTCATTTTGAGTTAAAAATATATCTTTGAAAGTAGGAAAGATATTGAGTGAAAGTTTACGCAAATTTAACAAAGTTTTATTTATTTAAGGGTTACTTAAATCAAAAATTGTTTCAGAGAAATTTTTTAAATAATATTTACATGTGTAACAATAACACTAAAGGGATCTGATACAGTTTGATGCATAACTATGGGAGTTATACAATTTTTGTCTAACTTTTCGACCATCTATTGGCACCCATTGGAAAAGTTGTAAACCAAAGATTTTAGTAATATTTATTTTGAAAGTGTATAAACATTTTGAATGAGTTAGATATTGTATACGCTATGGGAACAATGATTTTATTTGTTCTTAGACCTCATTTGTTTATTTATTCTCTTTCAGTAAGGGCTGTTCCCCTATTTTACCACACCTTGACTAATGATTGGTGTTATCAAAAACCCCTTCAAATGTTTTGGCACTCTAAGGAGGTATATTAACTTTAAGGGATGCTTTATAAGGAAGTTGTGGTGATTTTTCAGTTTTATTTTAAACTTCCCATTTTCTGCCCCATTTGTCTGATTTTGCCTATTAACGAATTTGCCAAGATTTACCATCTCTATATTTTATTATCAGTCTAGAAGTACACTTTAGTTTTGACGACGGTTTTGGGAGCACGGAACACAAACTAGGTTGTAATTTTCCAAAAGTTGCATCATGATAATGATGACTTACTTTTTCCAAACTTTACCTAAAAAGTTAAAATTTGTCCTTGTTGTATACAAAACACAAAAGGAAACAGCTGTTATAAACAAAGTTTTCTGAATAACCATTTTCAAATAGATTCAGTAATGGAACTGTAATTAATTTTAGGATTAAAATTAATAGAACTATTAACACTTACAAAGTTAACATTACTTCCAACTTTACAAAGTTAGTTTTATGTTTTTATAAATCAGCAGAATTTTACCCTACTGTGCAGTTTTGAAGAAGAAAAAAAACCTGTACCTATATTGTAAATATTTTGAGATTTTTCTTGCAATGAGACCCCAAGATAAAGTTAGTAATTCATTAAACACTAAACATACGGTACCGGTATGTGATGCGGAAAGTGAAACGGGACTACTTGTCGAAAGAGTAAACTTTTCAGTAAAAATAAGTAGCAAGTGTCAAAAATATCGACTTTTGGTTTTTTATCGATTATTGTTGCCCAATTTCTTATTTATAAGCTATCAATTGTAAAGTGGCTTGTAGTCGAGAAATAATCGAAAAATGGTAACTAAGCAACAGATGTCAGGTCTGAGAAAAGGGACCTCTTGTCGTTATGGAGAAATAACATGGGTGAGACAAGAGGTCTCTTTTCGTAAGGACTAACATTGCTTGCAGTGTCTCACAAAGTAGCATCTCCTGCAATCTAGTGATGTTTCAGGCAACTAACTGTAGTTTTTACTAATAGTAGAACATCGGATTATTTTGATACCATTTCCGACAACATGGCCCTTTTCTTTGAATGGTTAAAAATGTAATAAAAACAGGCTTAAAATCCAACAAACAACCTTTTGTATTATTAGATTAATAATAATCTAGGCAATCTCTATTATTAAAAGTCACAATGAAAATTCCTTAATTATGCAAGGCTGTAGTTTACTCTGTGGTAAGAAGCTGCATAAATAGTACAAGCGTTGGCATGAAATAAACCAATCTTGGCATAATTGGTATTCAAAACTTTAATTGCGTTTTTCTCAAAACTACCTTTTTCCGTAACTAATTTTCATTTGGCCATAACTTAATTAATTTTAAGATAGAATTATGATTTTTGTGTTAAACTGTTGAGAAATCAACCCTCTTTAAGGAAATAACAAAAATTAAATTTCGAAAATTTGCGACAAGAGGTCCCTTATCATATTCCGCATCAGATATTTAAAAGCAGAACTCAATTTATTTTTTGCTCTATTTAAAAATAAGTGTATGGTATCATGAGTAATAATTATTTGTGAATCTAGGGTGCAAAGTTGAGTTTGTCGCATGATACAAACAGTTTATTGAGGGTGACAAAGTAAACTTGGCAGCCGTAATACATACAACGTTTTTCCTATAGGTACATTTTAAATGAGTGTTTTAGTTTTTAAAAAGATCTGTTTTACAGAGGTTAGACCCACAACAATCAAAACTTTCGGAACAGCTGGCTTGCGGTAAAGTAAAGCAAAGAGGTATAAATAACTTGATGCTGAACACATGTAGTTTAGTTTAAGCACTGCTGCGAGTGTACAAAAACACTCTTTACTAAGTAGCTGTAGGAAAATCATATTTTACATGTTTTTCCCCGAACATTCATTTATATGTAACCTGTGACCAAGAATGGTCGAAGTGACAAGTCATTTGAGTGTATTGAACAGCTCAAAATACTTGTCACTTAGACCATTCTTGGTCCAGTAAAAGTAGAAACATGGGACAGCTTTTTGTAACAATGTACCTACATCCTCTGTCTACAGACTGAGTCAAAGTCAGATTGTTCAGTATGTAATAATATTGATAGTTTTGGATGGTTTAAAGTGAAAAGTTGGAATCGAAATTTTTCCTACAACTTTATAGACCTTATATTAAAAATGTTCATCTCCTCATCGTAGAAGTTGCCATGGTTTTTGTAAGTCAATTCTTGTTGTAGAGATTGAAGGGATATGGAAAAGGTAAGGTAAACATATAAAAACTGACATAAGACTATGGGCCACAGTTATTGAGTTCCTTTGTCAAAGTCTCTAGGACATTGAATCAGATTAATTGTTTACTGTCCTTTTAAACTGTGTAAACATACATATTTACAAACTCACTACTATCATTAATTTTTGTGTTGCCTAATTGATTGAGTAAGTTTATAATAAATAGCTTAGATTCTGGAGTAGTGAAGGGGCACAAAGGTAGGTACCACAAATGCTGATGGAAGATCACAAACGGCAACGAATTGAATCTTCACCTAAACGCACATGAAACAACTTTTTGACTCAAGACCAACAACAACAAACCCAGTCTGCCAGTAAAGTCATGGCCACAGTGTTTTGAGATTGAATGGGAGAATATTGTTAGTCGATTTTATACTTGCTGGGCCCACAATAAATGGGGACAGGTACTGTAAAACACTTACTCAAGGACATGGTCGTACAAACACAGTCTGCCGGTAAAGTCATGGCCACAGTGTT